>JARHVA010006302.1:380000-692500 GCA_037957365.1 Torreya grandis
AGGGCACATAGCTCTATCATGAGATATGACCCATAGTTTAATAAAAATGACCACCCTCTTAAATTAAAATGTACCTATATTAAAAATAGTAATGCTCTCATATTTTTAAAAAACCACCATAAAAAATGAAATCCCCCCTTACAAATTTTGTCCTCCTTTGCATTAGAGAAGTAACCCCATTCAATAGCATCCCTCCTCTTTATAAAATAACCATTTTATTTACCATTTATAGATAAAATATAATAATTTTTTATATTTAATATTTTTTAGTAAAAAAAATTACTTTTAAAGAAAAAAACTATTCTTTAAAAACATTATTTAAAAAATGTGTGCTATCAACAATGTGCACATGGATTGTGATGTGGATGGGGGATTTGGGAAATTAATATTAGATATGTAAGAGAAAACTAAGCTAAAAAAGTAGAGATACAATGGGTAGATATTGCATGGATAGGTATGCTAGACTAGGCATGAATGATGGTCCCAAAAAGGAATTAGTGCAATATGTGGTGACTGAGTTATGAACACCAATTGAATGGAGATACCATGAGATGTATATGGAATAACGTATTAGGAGGAATTATGTGATATAAAAATAGGTTATGTATTGTAATAGATAGCTAAGTAGCGGTAATATTAATATGGTTCTTTCATGGGGATCAACAAATTACCATAAAAAGGCATAACTATAGTGGAGATGCACTAGGGTTTGGAGTTGATTAGTGGATTAAAAAAAACCTATGCTATCAAATAAGGATTAATAGAGGTAGATATTAATTTATAAATAAATAAATATGGGATCATGGGTGATGGAAAATAATGAAGGTGGTGCCTTAGCACTGATTGGGTAGTAAAAAAGGACAAATGACGTGTTGAAAAGTGGTTATGCACAAGTTGATTACTAGGAAGAATTATATGACATAGGTGCTTGGGTGTTAACTAATTATAAATGAGTATCATAATAAATGGGATGCTAAGGTATAATAAGAGTAAAAATATTGGAATGATTATAGGATATATATGCTGTAGCAATATATAATTTTAAAAATGTGGTTGAGAGGAGGAGGAGCTTTAACATCTATAATAGGGGTGATGAAGGATGAAAAAATATCAAAATACATTGAAAATGAATATTTCCAATTTATTTTCATAGGAGACACATTATAATTTGCATCATGATATCAATACATGTAAATGTTGTAGGATGAACACGTCGATCACCAAGATAGTTGATTTTACCACATGGGTAGTCAACTAGAGCCATTCAATCCTTTCCAAAGGATTTGTTTTTAATTTTAAATATTTAAAAAAAATTCCCCTCAAAAACTTTTAAAATTTTAATATATCCCCATTAAAAATATCCAAAATTTTGAATAAAATCCCTTTCACATTTTTTTAAATGTTTTTTAAATAAAGATGCCACCCCTAAAAAATTATGCTAAGTAAAAGTATAATTTTTTGTTTGATGTCCAAGCATAATTTAATTAAAATTATATTAAGGGGGTTGGACCCTCTTACACACTAATTAGGAAAATAAATTTCCCCAAAAATTACTAAAATGATACCTCATAAACTACCTAAAAAATATTAGATTAGGTCATAATAGCTTTGATACCATGTATAAATTTTGCATTAGGACTTCCAAGCCACTAGATCAATTTTAACCAAGACATTATCCCATGAAAAGGAAATAATAAAATGTAATGATATAAACATATTTATTTGATAAGTATAAAAATCACTCTCACGATTAAAATAAGGAAAAACACTTTTTATATATAAGGGGTTGTAGACATCTACATTTTGTATTATAGACTTTAACAAACTTAACTTTAACACACTTTGACATACTTGGACATTATGTATACATTTGACACTTGTTCACACTATCCCCTATCCATCTACCGACATGCTATTTTGACCATACCAATTTACCAAATACACATTTTTTAGGATCACCCTTGTATTTTTAATAACCTCACATAATCTTAGAAAGATTATATCCATAACTCATGTCAGTATTTTGAATGCTAGGGAAATAATGGAAACAATAAGATAGTTACATTTTTTTCACAATTATTTGCCTCTACGAGTAGTGTCTGTGAAAATTCAATGGATATTTTTTAAATTAGTAAGTGTCCATTAAGTTATCCTAGACTCATTTTATATGTCATTCATATTGAGAAATATCAAAGAATCAACTATAAATACAAATCAGTCATTAGGTTATACCCATATTGGAAAGTCCTAAAAACTTGATAGATACATTATCAATCTATTTAAATGTTATAAAAATCGATACATATCTAAATAACCCTTCAAAATTTTAATCCTAAATCAAAGTCTAAATACAAATGTAATTCAAATTTTCAAAGTTCCAAGTGTCGAAAGTCAATCATTACATTAAATTTTATATTAATCATGATGGTGAATACACAAACATAAGTTCGATAAATACATGAATTTTGAGACATATTTGGAGTATTGAAAATTATGAAACACTTAGTCACTCCAAATGAAGTTGTTGAGGATATCCAACCAAGCATACTAACCTAGTTTTCAAATGTCATATGATTTTTAAAAATGTGAATATGGTTTAAAATAAAAGATAAGAAAATAAATCATCATATAAAAATGAAGGTGGTGACATAAACAAGAGACATATATATGTGAAATCATAATGGTTTGAGTTTATAAAAACCTACAAACTTAATTGGGATAATATCAAAAGAATCTAGATAGAACTGGACAATATAGAGGTCTTAGTTTGGCAATTAGAATTTACATAGAATTTGATCTCTTATTCTAGATCTAGGTGGTTATAAAGAAGAAACAAATAATGTTTAGGGATACTAATGAGCACACTAATAAAGTAAAATAAAATAAGTTGATTACCTCTCTTCCATAGATATTTATCAAATTATAATTATCTAAGTGCCATATCAATTTACACTTTTACTTTCAATTTCATATGATTATTTTCTTATTTTAAATAATTTTAATATTCATAGTTTTAATTTATTTATATAAATTTAGTTGTAAAAAGGTAAAAATAAAATGGTGAACTTGAAAATTAAATTGAGAATGAAAACCCTAGGTCTCTTTTACGTTAGGGTTTTATAATTTCGTAGGGTTTTATATTTATCCTAAATTAGGGTTTTACTTTTAGATCTTATTAATGATTTCCCTTAACAATAAATAATCTATTCATTCTCCCCTAACCTTCTTAATGTTTTCATGAACATATCATATTCCATATAATAAGGTTAAATATATTATACTTATAAGGTGAATGTAAAGGCTAAGTAGTATTATAATTGATCATAATGAATTTAATTTAATACAACTACAAGCTTGTGTGTGTTTTACCTTAATTTTATTGTATAAACCCTAATAGGATAAAAACTAGTCAAATAATTTAGATTGATAAATATGGACTTCAAACATACATCTGAATGTAAAATACTAAAACTAATTACAGTGATTTGACAAGTGGAATATGTTAAATATAATTACTAAGAAAAAGCATAAGTACTTAGATTTAAAGATTGAGTGTATGACTATGAATAAATTTTGATAGTAAAAAAAATTAAAGTATGCATGTGGTTTTTTAGGTTCTATGATTGTGTTTCTATCTACACAGGGTTGGTTTCATTAGATTTTGGTCAATAAAAATTATCGATACTGACCAATGTTGGTCAATAGTGACACTTACAAAAAATGAGATAGAGACCACATGGGTAATTTTTAATTATCTTTAAAAGCTATAAATATGTGATGTTAAAAATTGGTGATGCATGAAACTAAAAATAATAGCCTCCACCTTGAAACCCTAGTAGTGATTATAAGGACTATAAACTTGAAAAAAATGGGAAATTATAATGTGTTGAGCTACACCCAATCATCCCAATTTTGATGATTCTCTATTGCCTACATATCTCATACTTTGAGGATGGAAATCAATCCATGTGTAATTTTACCACCTAGTATGAATGTGAAATTATGTTCCTTCACTACTTGAATGTAGTTAATGATTTATATTTCATATTATTTATTTAAATTATCTTTGTTATGATTTAGACTTAGATTCTGATTGATCCTAGTGAATTATTTTCAATTTGGGAAGAATATGGAATATTTTCTCAACGTGAAATAGTGTATAGATGTTTGTAAGATAAGTGTCACTTCCCCTATAAAGTGAGGCTTTAGTTTTTATATATGAATACAATTAGGTAATTTATCTTTCCATGACATGCTAGGTATATGGGATGACCTTAAGAAATATTTTATTTTATAAAATATCTATTAATCGGAATGTTTTAGTACCATCAAACTTAGTTTAGTATCAATTGATGATATTGACCCAAATTGATGTTACTAACCCATGGATAAGAGAAATGAAATGAATATCTAGAGATGTCTATACAAGTGAATAATCATGGTTAAAATAGACATTGAGGTTATTTAAGTAACAATATAAAAAAAGATTAAAGTCATAATATAACATGTAGGTGTGAGTGAATGGATGGTAGGACCATATATATTCACAAAATTCAAGTGTGGTAAAGTATGTCAAGATTATTATTGTCAAGTAATACATATTAGATTTTAGCATCTATAAATTATCCCATTTTTTATAGGAATGAAATTGATAAAGTAAAATAAAAATATATAACACATTGTATTTGGTATAAGGATCCAATTGTTCAAGTCACTCAATAAAAACACGTAAAACAAACATGTGTAGTCAATCTCCATAATTTGAATCTAAAATATTAATTTTAAAATTTTAAAATTAAGGAGAAAGGACAAATTATACTTGTATTTTGGTGAAAACCATGTTGTAATTTCATCTTGTTCAAGATGATACTTCCTTGTTGAAGCGTTAGATAAAGGTGATTTACATTGAATTACTTAGAGATTGGTTCCTCTTATTAAAGCATGGAGAAATTCTGATTCTTATTAAAGCATATGGAGAGTTTGGGTGATTATTACCCAAATACATGTAATTATATATTAATTTGGGTTGGGGATATGTATGTTCTAATCCTCATAAATGTGGGGAGAAGTATGCGATGTAGTAACTAAAATAACTACTTAGAAAATAAAGTGGAAGCATGTGTTTGATTCACCAAAAATAAAATTGAACCAACCATTAAAGATGGGTTATATATTTCACCATATAATTTCACTCAGTTTCTCTCATGTTTTCTAAAGTTGATCAATTTAAAAAAAAATCATGAAATCAAGACAATCAATAGTTTCCATGCCCCCATCATGACCACATATTTGATTGTATTAATTATATCAAGTTCACTCAATGTACAATAGATTCGTGATTGAAATATAATAAACAATGTTCATGCCTCAATCATCCCCTCAGTGTCAAGAAGTGTGAAGTGGAATGATAAATATTTTTCATTCAAATTATAAAATATATTATTCTATATTTTCATGAACCAATATCATGCCATATGGATATATACCAACTAATATAAAATGTTATGCATATATATGATGAGTTTGATAATTCATATCGCAAATACATGTATATGTGGAAACATATAATTCATGTTTTTATAAATTGTGAAAATATGACCATGCATATGCACCTAAGTGTGTATGTGTCTATACTCAAGTATCTATAAAGTGAGTGCATATTCCCCCATAATCTATACTAATGTGTTAATATCTATCACATGGCTAAACCATCTAATATGTGAACCATTACAAATCTCTAAAATCCATACTTTTATATGATATTTTTTTAATCTCAAAATAATGTAATATCTTATTCCTCCATAATATTTTGAGATGAGGGATGTGTCATGTAAGTATTTCATCTCAAAATAAGAGTTACTTATATCACGACATTTATAAATATAGAATAGTTATGTGAACATGTGGCGAGTATGTCATTATAATAATGTATATGTTGATAAAGGCATGTATGTAACATATTTGATGTAGGTGATTTAAGATTTATGTGTGTGTGTGTGAGTGTGTGCATGTGTGTGTATATATATATATATATATATATATATATATATATTAAAGAAGAACATACTAATAACCATTAATAATATATAACTTTTTTTACTCAACACATCCCCACTCTTAATTTTTTTGAATAGGGACCCATTACAAACTAAGATCCTAATTCTCATTAGAAAATCCTTTTCATTAACATCCCTTTTGTTTTTCTATAATGAGGTCACTACATGTGTTATTACCTATAAGGAGATGACCTTTAAAATTTTTGAGTTACACTAGAGAGTAACTAGGTCTAGGGATCAAGATAGTATTTTGGTCTCACCCTTGTAAGTTCATCAAAGAGCTAGATCTACACATATTTTCCCCATGATAACCTGAACCTGAACACCATCTATAGTAAGAGTTGATCAACCCATTAATAAACCTATGGCTCACCTATGATTAATCGGTTATACTATTATTGTTATAAGTAATGTGAATAATTTGCCAAGGAATCTAGAGAATTACCTACCTTATTTATCTCATACAAGAAGAAGAATAGATAAATAACATATCAATTATTTTAATGCTACATTGACATTGATGAAGACATTGCATGCAAGGTTTTCCCATTTGAATTTGAAGATGTTACCTATTATTGGTACCTCAACTTACAATAAGGTTTAATTACTTTATGGGATGATTGAAAAATACTTTTTTATCTCAATTTATGCAAGTTAAAAACTCAAGTCTTGTATATCAACACTTCCCTAATATGAAGATGGAGCCCAATGAACCAATGTGTGCTTTCAATACCAAGTTCTACAATATATACACTTGGGTGTACAATACATATAAGACATCAAAATATATAACACTAAAGATGCACAAGAATGATTTGGATCTCATTAATGCATTTTATCTATTAAGGGTTACTACTATCAACACATTAATTTTGTCCTATGATGATGTTATCAAAATTGATAGTCAACTTAATAGTCACATACTAGGAGTTTTGTTGATGTGGGTTTTATGTACATGTCATAAATTTTAAATGAGGTAGCCTCTAACAATTTGGGATCTCTATGGAATAGGGTTTCACTCAAGGGAACAAATTACAAGTATTTAGTTAAAATAACTAGGTTATGTAATAATTGGTTGAGCCGAAGGTTGTTTAACTAGGTTTTGTAGATGGATGTATGGAATCTAATAAAAGTGTAATCACTAGGAAATTTGGATGGGTATAGAATTATTATATTATGGGAAGATATAAAATAAAATAAAAAAAGGGAAATAAGGATAAGGAAAAAAATAAGGTTTTGTGTTCTTGAAAGGTAACTTCTAAGGCTGTTTCTTTGATGGACAAGTATCTCCAAGACTAGTGTTTAGTATGTGTATCTTTACACTCATGAAAAATCATAGTTAGCAGTCTAGGATAGTAAATATAGGATGTTTCAAGATCTCAACTAAAGCTTGATATTCTTAGGGATGATGTTGTACACCCTTATATAATATATTATAGTTCATACCAAGAAGTTATCTAGGGTAGTTATGTCTCATGCCTAAAAGACTATATCAAAAGAGATACTTTTACACACCTTTGATTACCAATTCAACTTTTACTAGCTACTTAAATCAATGAAATCTATAAATCCTCAATTTTTATTGCACATTTAAGATTAATATTCATTAATTGAAACATTTATATTCATTTTTAGCATTAGCACACTTTAAAATTATTAAAATAATATAGACAAAAAACTTTCAATTTTTTAACACAGAGGGAAGAAGAAAGAATAGACATAGTTTCATGACAATCAATCTCTTGAACTCTTCCTACATGTTCATCCAAAAATTTGACCCTTTAAAAATAGGGTTCTACATGTATATAGATAACTTGGTAAAGGGGTCACCTCATTTTCTAAGTTTAAAAAAATTTAATTACATCCTAAAAGACTAGATGATAAATCTTGGTTACATGTCATAACTTATAGATACCTCAGAAATGCAACGTGTATATGATAATAAAAATAGTCTATTTAATTAAATAATGGACATAAGTAGGACTAAAATATTTTTTTATAACCATTACATGAAAAATTATACAAAAATATCCTTTATCTTTATGTTAAATTGGCTCTTACTTAATATTTCTAAAAATTATTGTTGGAGCAATAATTATGCTTATTTTTACAGACCTTATGACTGGAGTTGTACTTTATGATGCACTAATTGATTAAACTAGAGTTACCATTGGAATTGAATTATGAGGTGGTATTGATTCATATATTGATCCATAAGGGGATGTAGTTGATAGTAATGTTGTTATTGGCATTTTAGGTGGGGTATGAGGAGTAGAACTACTAGGTGGCATTGATGTTGCTCTAATATTTACATCTAACTCTTGGTAATAATTTTATGCCTTATCATGTTGTGTGAAAGTTGATTTCATGTCAATAATATGAGGCTTATTCATCCTTCATTTTTATTTCATTAGCTTTGTATGCTTTATCTTATTGGCTCAAAAAATAACCCATAAGACTTCTACCTTTATTGTTTTTCTCATTGTTGTGCTCAACTTAGATTGAATGCCCTCCAAGCTCAATGCTTGTAAACTCTATTTAAAACCATATGAGACTTTTTAAATAATTTGATCAAAAGTGGTTTGAGCTACTAGTTTCCCTCTATTATCCTATACTACTATTAATTCAAGCTTAGTCAAAGTTTTCTCTACTTGCTTTTCTTATTTGGCCATCTTAGTTACTAGAGCTTAAAAAGGTGACACCAAATCTTGGGCCCCTTATGTTTTGATTAAATATAAATTCATACATTATATGCCTCTATAGGTGTCATTAAATTTAGGTGGTTGAATACCTTATGGGTGTATAATACAAAAAAAATCAATTTATTCTCATCTTAAAGAATGAATTGTATCTAAAATATCATATAACTAATTGTCACATTTTGTACATCTTATTTTATACTTGGGGGAACTCATATAACCTATTTCCATTATGTAAGAGTTTATAACTCTTCTTTCAACTCTTATTTGACCAAATTCATTCCCTTATATATAGATAAGAATACCTTAGTATGGGTCTCCATATAGGAATTAAGGTCCTCAATGTATGGGGACTGACCCTTCTTCATTTTCTTCCTATTTAAAATGGATTAAACTTATTCCATTTCCTATAAAATCAAAACCTTACTAGAACTATCCTAAATTTTTCTCTTTCTGACCCTCTAGAATGATGTTGTAGCCTTGTAAAAAAGTTAGATTATCATGGAAAGCTTAGTAATATTCATGTTGGGCCTCTTAGAGGCCAAAACTCCTAACTCCTTAGCCCAATATGGAAGAGTGAGCTTCAAAGTATCTAATAGTTGATAGTATAATTATGCATGATCCTCATGTTCATGTTCATGTTCAAAAGAGGGTTTGGGAATTGAGGGAAAAATTATTTTAGACAAGTCTATGTTCCTAAATTATGGCATTGGGTACACAACATATACTAGTTGATTTCTTGGAGCCCTCTTAGTTGTCACTACTATTATGGCTTAGATTGGTTTTGAAGAAGTCATAAGTAAACCCAATTGGGTAGAGGAATAAATAATTTGAGTGATGGGTTGGCTGATGGCTGAGGTGTAAGGAGATATTATTGAAGGGATGGAAACCAAATTAATAGAAACTATAGTATTGGAGGCTAAATATGGTGAAGTGTAACAGGTAGAGTAGAAGTTGGATGCATGAAAAAGAGACTAGAAGAAAGTGATCACATAATAATTAAAGTGTAAATAATTATATCAAGGATGGTAGAAACAACTAGTAATGACATTAGAGGAAAAAATCCCAAAGATAACCCTTACTAGAAGAATCACATGTGAGAAGTGCCTTTAGATTGAATGCTTGAAAGCTTAAGACCTTGGCTTGATATAATACATTCTAATCCACCTCTTATGTTGGCGCACATTATATTTAAGGTTGTGCCACTTTGAGTGATTCAGTCTAAGGTCTATTATCCTTTCATTTCCTATGATAACATTGTGTCATTCTCCCACTTTTAGAGTAGTCACTTGATGGGGAAGAGGAGGGGTAATCATGTTGGATGTTGGTGTTATTAAAGATACTAAAATAGGTGTCACTCCTTATTTATTAGAATAATCTAATAAAATTATCCCCATATCTTCCATATTTATTTTTTAATTTACTTGTATCATATACTCTCCTAACTCCTACTTGACTTTCCTCAGTTCTAAAATTGATGATTGAACTAGAAGAGTTTGTTCCTCTTCCCCTTGTGTAAGAGTGGACATATATATTATCTCTTGAATTTTTCCATGTTATTAATCATGTGATGATTCACATACTAACTATTCTTTATTTTTTTTTGGTTCTAAACCACAAGTCAACCTTTGGGATCTTGTCCTTGATTTGGTGGTTATTGATATGGCCTACCACTCCAAAAGTTAGAGGATTTCCATCCCCCTAATGGTGGGATCCTAAATTTTTCTTAGATGAGTGTGGGAAAGGGGAAAAATTATATTACTATAAATAATTCCTAATTAAATTCCACTATCACCAATATTTATTTCACTTACTCATCATCCTTGGCATTTAAAAATAGGAAGTCATGATCAAATGGCTCATGTTTATATGAGAGGCCAAGGGTGTGGATATTTTTCTAGACTTTCCCATGGGGGTACCAATACCTATGGGGGAGAGTGTATAATGAATAATCTCTCCTATAATTTATATCTTCCCTAAATTTCCTCATTATGGTGTAATACATCCTCCCAATAGTGATATGGGAGATGTGGAAGGTAGCTCTTTTATTCTTTATCAGTTCCTCACCTATACCATTCCATATCTATAAGGAAATATCCTATTTAGCTAAATTTTTGAGAATAAATATAGGAATATGAAGAGGATCCACTTTATGGCTAGTAACCATGATGATAGTGTAGTTAGAGTAGAGCCAGTAGTCTCCCATATTAGCAAGCGTTTTTGTAATGCTTGGTGAAATCCTAGCCAAAGGTTGATCATGAATGGCCATTCAGACCTAAGGATAGAGATCCTCTAAAATATTTGTGATGTTCCTAACATATTAGTATATGTGAATGAAAAAGTAATAGTCACATATTTTATTTTAGGTAACATCTAGATTAGGACTTCATAAAACCCCATTGTGTTTGTACACTATTCCCATGACTACATCTAATAGGTAAGACATCATATAAAAGTTTACCCCATGTGTCCTCATATTTTAATGCATAATATTTTCCTATACATGGGCACTTATGACTTACCCTAAAGTGTTGGTACACTCATAAGTAGTAACAAGTCTGGGAGGGAAACCTATACTAGATGAAGTAGATACTCAAATGGTTGAATATTTGTTTCAATAATGCCATGCCTATATAAATACCCAACCTAAATAATGTGATCGGGAAGGGATTCTACACATATACATTTAAAGTGAATGTCTTGTTTGGGAGAAGCCACCTTCTTAATGATCACTCCATATTATTGGCCTTATTATAAGTGACTATGGTATGAAAATTAAATGTAACATCTAGGATAGGAAACTAAAATAACTCATGAATTATTCCCCAAATATGTACATTATAACTATGATTTTTTTGATGTAATTTAGGTAACTATTGTTAGTAATTCTACCATCAAAGACTAGGCCTCATAGCAAATCTATACATGACATAACCTTTGATTTAGTAACTACATAAAGAAGGGCCTATCAATTTAATACGAGTAGGTATTTTACAAGTTACTTATCCTCAAATGAGATGTATTATTCTAATTAAAATGAATCCACATTAGATACAACCTCTCATAATTCTAAGTAATTATGATAGAGTCCATCAAACATAGTTGCACCAAAAATCATGTTTAAATACTTGGTAAAGTCTTTGATGGAAAATTTAGAGGGTTTTGAGGGTCCTTTATATGACATGGATTAATATTCCATGGTTTTTTAATGGATTATAGTATGTTTCATGATTTCAAAAGTGGTCAGCACTAAACTGAATTATGTGAGTTATAAGTCATCCTGGTCACAAGTAGGGCTTTTGAGATTAAAGAAGGATTAATTTTACTCAAGCTATTGAAATTTGAATGAGATGAAATTGGTTGGGGGATTTATTTTATATATTTTCAAATTCATTTTTATTTATTTCACCATTAATCAAAAATGTGTATGATCTCATCACCTTCATTTAGTTCAAATTTGACCACCCAATCCTAGTGTACATGTCACATCGAATGTTTATTCATTTAGGGTGACACAGTGTTGCCTTTCCCTTTATGAAATTTATCATTATATGGTTTATTAATGGGATTCCAACTCTGCCTAAATGCCTAAAATATCCCAAAAATTCAAATGCTCTTCAGAGAAACTAGTTCCAAAAGATTTTTTCTAAAATCCATCGAAGGAATAGTTCCCAAAGACTAAGTAATATTTGGAAATATTGTGGTTCAGTTTGAAGCTATCACATATAAAGTTAACAAATTAAATATTCCAAATGAAAATACTTGGAACAAACATTCCAAATGGAATTTCTCAAAGTGAAAGTTGTTGAATGAAAACCTTTCAAAGAGAAACTTTCTGAATTAAAGTTTTTGAAGAGAAACCTTCTGAAGAGAAACTTTATGAAGTAAGGATTCCAAAGACCAAAATTTGTTGATCAAAACAAAGCTTCTAAATGAAAAGTCCCCAAAGTGAAAGTTTCCAAATGAAAACCATGAAAAGATAAACTTTATGAAGTAAATATTTTGAATAGAAACTTTCCTAAGAGAAACTCTCTGAAGTAAATATTCTAAAGACCAAAAGTTGTCAATCAAAAACCTTTCAAAGAGAAACTTTCAAATGTGAAATTTTTTGAATGAAAACTTTTTGAAAAGAAACTTTATGAAGTAAAGCTTCTAAAGAGAAACCTTCTGAAGAGAATATTTTTGAAGTAAAACTTTCAAAGAACAAAAGTTTTCAACCATAATAATGTTTCTAAATGAAAAGTCCTTGAAGTAAAAGTTATCATAAAAAAACCTTCTAAATAAAAATTTGTTGACTAGAACAAACTTTACAAATGAAAGTTCCCAAAATAGATAATTTGAATACCTTCCATGCAATGTAATTATTCTTTACATTTCATTAATATATTATTTTGAATAAGTCCTTTAAAAATTGAAATAGGTGGGTCCCAATGTGCAATTAAATTTTTAAAACACTAAGATTCTAAAGATAATAATAACTAATGGAAAAAAATACCCAAATAAAATAATCATACTCTAAAAATAAAGGGAGTCCCCACTTTTTAAAATGAAAAATATAGAGTGGGGTGTGTTGAATATAACAAATGGATACTCAAAGGGTTGAATACTCTAGAGTTTTCAAGAACCTATAATCCATGGTTTTGTAATCCCAATATCACCCATAATGTTACCAAAATAAATGATTAAATTTGAAATAAAAAGAGACTCTTAATAATCCTATGCAAGATATTAAATTTATTTATATCTTAGATTTGTGTGTAGAAAGTGATGTTATTTATCTCGTCTTAGTGTTTTAGGTAAATACATGGGTTTAACTATAGGTTTCATTATGATTAGGCCATAGGTGCATAGACATTGGGGAGCCCAGGGATTACTCTACTACTAGCTAGACATACATAGCCCTGATAGAGATACCTTTGATCACCTTTTCTCTCTTTCTTCATTTATTTTTATATTATGCATGATACATTGATCTCATTTCATCATGTAAGATTTGAATCCCTTTTTATTTTAAAACTTTTTATCTTCTCTATTTTTTCTTTATTTTTGAATGAAAGAGGGAAGAAGGTGACTACCATGAGCTAGTTTTATTAAATTTTTAGTTTAATCAAAATGTCCTTATCAAATTTTACTCATGTCAATGGTTATTACCTTAAAAAGTATTAGAATTTTGTGTGAATTTAACCCAAGGGGATAAGGAGAGTTTTCTAAATTTAAATGAAATAATAGGAACAACATTCTCATACCTGATGGAATCATTAGCTTTAGGATATGGTAATGGCTAACTTTCTCATTGCTTACCTAGATTAAGAATTCTAAAATATAGTATGTAACACTAATTGATTTGAGTTAGATTCAAAAAATATCAAACTATCATTTAATTATACTAGGATGGAGCAACTTAGATTACCATGAAATCAAAATAAAACTACCCTAAAAAGCAAGAAAACTACTAAAATAAAAAAAATCTAATCTAGAAAACATAAAATACTCTAATAAAAACAAACAACTAAAAGAAATAAGCTAAATAATGAAGCACATATAAGCTAATCCTACATATAATAAAATAGATATCATTGCCTAGAGACCTCTCCAAATGGGGTATCCATGAAGTAATTCTTCAAAAATTATCCAT
Source organism: Torreya grandis (assembly GCA_037957365.1). Taxonomy (NCBI): domain Eukaryota; kingdom Viridiplantae; phylum Streptophyta; class Pinopsida; order Cupressales; family Taxaceae; genus Torreya; species Torreya grandis. Next base: position 394,391 of record JARHVA010006302.1, read on the forward strand.
TAACTAAATATGTCAAATTATTACCTTCAATATATTTTAAAACAAATGCATTATTACCCAAGATCTCAGAGATGTTATATAGTCCTAACCACATTGGGGTAATATTATCATGCATTAATTTTTTCACATGGGATTTGTCCCATAGCAACATCAATTCAAGGATCCTAAATTCTTGAAATTTCACTCTCTTATCGAACCATCTCTTGACCACATCATGATGTTTGTTGAATTTCTACAATGCTTCAATCCTATAATCTTCCATTTTGATGATATCTAATAATTTGGACTCTATTTTATCATTATCTCCATATTTTCTTGCATAAATTGATATATTGGAAATTTCATCAGGATTGGGAATACTAGTTATTTCCTTTAAACCCAAAGATATGGGGAGGCTTTAAGGGCCTATTTATACCTAGTCTAGTCTACCCAAAGTACATATTTCAATAAAAGATGCCACTCCCTAGGTTTATCTATAACTAACTTCTTGATAGCATATATAAGGTTCTTATTGCTTGACTCAACCAATCTATTCCCTTGTGAGTAGTGATTGGAGGATGATCTAATTGTAATCTAATTATCATGGGCCATTGTAGTGAACTCAAATGATTAAAATGATGGCCCATTATCAGAAACCAAAGAGATAGCCATGCCAAATCTATTTATGATATGTTCCTCAAGAAAACTAATTATGTCTTAAGATCTTGAGTTCTTGGTGGATGTTGCCTCAATCCATCTAGTGCAATAATCTATAGTAGTGAGCACAAACTTGTGGGTTTATAGCATTGATGAAATATAAGATCTATTAGGTGAATAACCTATCTTTAATCACAAGCTATAGTGGCATTTCTATGTGTATCTCTTTTTACAAAGACCTAACATTCATGGCATGTCCTCACATGGAAATGAGCATCCTCACAGATTGATGGCCAATAAAAACCCATTTTGAGTATTTTTTGGGTTATATTATTTACATATGGATAGTCACTACCAATATTTTGATGTATATTTTCTAAGATTTAATGAGCTTCTCCATGTGATACACATCTTAAATAGATGCTTTCATATTTCTTCTTGTAGAGGAATCCATTTATGATCATATAATGTGTATCCTTGAGCCTTAAATAACTATTTTTCTCTCTCTTATGTTTATGAGGAATGTTCCATTGAGTAATAACTAATTGATATATAAATACTAGTCTTCTTTGGAAACTTGTGATTGGTAGACCTCTTTGATGATGATGTGCAGGTTTAGTTCAATCATCAACTGAACAATGCCTTGTCTTCTAATGATCTTGGAAGGTTTAATTTCAATATCAAACTCCTAAAACTTTGACATCCATTAACCTCTATGGTCACCTAACTCATTTTGTCCCAACATAAGCTTGACAGTAGGATCTTGTACTATGGTAGTGGTCTTATTCTAGAGGATGTTTCCTAAACTTCTTAATTGCCTTGATGCGAGTGAAGATATTTTTGTCAATCAGGGAGTAATTGATCTTTACATATTTCAAGTTAGTACTCATAAATGTGATAGGATGATCACTTTATTCCCTTTTTTTGTAAGTATGAAAATAATAGTATGTTTTACGGTAATGAGTACAATAAAATGTCCTTAGTGAAATATGGGCTTACCAATACTAGGGCTTGTGAAATAGCCTTCTTTATGTCTTGAACTGACTTGTTAGCTTCACATGTCCACTCCACTTTGGCATTCTAATTGAGAATTGAATATAGGGGCCTCAAAATATCTATAAATTTTTTAATAAATTTACATACAAAATTTATGTTTACATACAAAATTGAGCTCCTTCTTGCTATTTGGAAAAATTATTTTTGAAATCCCCTGGATCTTGTTTGGGTCAATGGTGATCCCATATTTAGTAATAATGTGACCTAGTAGATTAACTTAAATAATGTTTAATATTCTCTTCTTAGGGTTAAGTGATACCCCAAAATTATTTCACCTTTCAAAAATAGATTGCAAGTTGTTGATATGAAAAGCTCTTTTATTAGATAAAACAATGAGATCATCCATGTATATGATTATAAACTTACCTACTAGTCCCTGGAATGCATCATCCATTGTTATTTATAAAATAGATTAAACATTGATGATCCCAAAAGATATTTACTTTTATGGATATGTTACCCATTTCATAGTAAATGTTGTTTTCATCCTAACCTCTAATTTGACTAGTTCTTGATTATATCTTGAAAATCTATTTAGGAAAGACATCATTTTAGACCTACTCATAGTTTGTATTAACTCATCTAAGGAAGGCAAAGGATAATTATCCTTCTTTGAATCTTTATTCAATTTCCTAAATTTAACACATAGTCTAATCTTATCACTCCTTTTTTTAACCATAATTAGATTGGCCACCCAAGTTGAATGATAGGAAAAACTATCCTATCACTTAGCATCTTCTCTACTTATTTTTGGATCAATAGTTGCAAGATAAGATTAATTGATCTTTTCCTTTGCCTAAATGGTTTATGAGCTTAAGTGAAATTTAGTGAGGATGATTCTAGGATTTAATATCCTTAAGCCATCATAGTTTCATGAAATTACATATTTATACCTGATAATCAATTTCTTAACCTTTTTCCCCTTCATCTAGTATGCAACTTAAGCCAATAATGACAAAGTGTGTATCCCTCTCATCACCTAATTTTTTCAATCTAAATTTGGATTTATTAACCTTGAGTTTCCTCTATGATTATGCTTGAGGATTTGTATCTAAGGTAATTTCCAAAGTGACCATTCATAATGGGAGGTGTTTCTCCTTTAGTTGGATAACACCATTTTTATCCAATTTTTCATGGCACATATGGTTTCTTTCCTCATCATAAATTATTTAAGATAAGAAATATCCTAAATTTGTCAAAAATTAGATAATCTCTTATTCATCATTAAAAAATTGAAAATTTTCAACATTGTTTGGTATTGAAGGACAAGGTACCAATTCAATGGATAACTTCTAGACTTTTAACTCATGTAAGGGTGCCAAATTTGTTGTTGATGTGTCTAATGAATTGGTAACTTAATTTTATTCTCTCAAGATAGCTACTATGTTGAAAGCTTCAAATGATTCAATTAGATCCTAGGCTCTATGTTTATATTTATTTAAATATGACAATTTCCATTAATATTTATTTTTGACTTGGTAAATAACGAGTTCAAAATCTCTATATATCAGCATTTATTTAACATTGTTCTTGAGGGAAAACTATAATCCTAAAATCATGGCATCATATTTTGTTCTATTATTGTTGCATGGGAATTAGATCTTATATGTGTCTAACAAATTCTTTCATTATGGATTAACTATCTTGATACCAACACCTGATCCTTGCTTGGATATTTTTCCATTGAAAGAGAGGGTCTATAATTGGAAAGGGACCCAAATTTATTTAGTTAATTCATGTTTCATGGTAGATTTATAAATTCTAATACTAGGATATTTATAACTTACCTCTTCATTACTAGTATTTTACTCTTTAAGAGGATGATTCATCCTTTGATCTCTATTGATCATGATCTAATTGGCAATGCCTCTCTAAGGTAGAAAAATAATCAAAAAGTCCATGGAAAGATATATGTTTAACATTTTTTACCAATATATGCTAAAAAATAACCCATACCCTTTAGGAAAATCCACTACTAAGATATTGATATTCATTTGTACTCTAGGTTTTGAGGAAATCTTAATACTCACGTCATTAATCTCCCCCAATATAGGAACTACTATTTTATCCAGATGTGACACAGTCCTCTTGGATGGATTTGGTTTTAAATGAAGATTCTAACAAATGGAATTTGACACTACTATTGTTGAAGCTTTAGAATCTACCAGATAATTGTGTATATTCTTTCCAAATACCCACGTGGTCATAAAGAAAGGGGGAACCTTAGGTTTGATTTTGTATATAACGTTTGTGTTGGTTGTCTTAGAATTTTATGAAACAAAGTTACCTGTGATGGATTTCCATAAGAGATCCTTTTGCTCTTTTATTTGTGCTAGTTCATTAAGAGTGATGTTGGCCTTCATTTTATTTGTATCCTTAAAAATATTATATCCTCCTTTATTTTGTTCCTCTCTATGTTGAGGATAATCATTCCATTTAGGGGGAAGGAGGATTATTGTTAGCTTTAAGATTTAGAGGGATAACTAAATTATTAAGAGGAGTAGAAGTAGTAAGAGGATACTTATTCTCAGGTTATAATTGTTCTCATTGAACTACTAGAATGCTTACACTGGATAAGAATTGTCCTCAAAAATATTTTCATATTCACTATGGAAGGAAGACTCATAGGTTTCAAATACCATAACTAAAGTTGAAGGGCCATATTCATGAGGGAGATTTGGAGGATTCATAATTTGATCTTGTCTAATAATTTCTCTCTAGAAGATTTTAAAGGTTGCACATAACTCTATATAGTTTAACTCTCCATGTTGTGATGTGTTATGGACCCTACACTAGTTGGGAATTTTTTTCCATTATATTGATTTCTAGAAGCTTATTAAACTATTGTTATTTTGAATTATTGATGGGATTGTTGAAATTCCTATTATATCTTTTAGACCCAAAATTTTAGTTGTAATTTTGATTAATAATATTACCCATCCTCTTCTACATATTTAAGAAATTGTTGTTTAACTTCTAGAACATTATTTATAAAGAATCAAATTCAACTTTCTTCAAGTTATAACCCTAAGTGATTGCTATGTTGGTGTGATCCTAATTTTGATTCTATTAGTGACCATTCCTTTGTATCTAATTGTTCAAGAAATCATAATTCTAATTCATTATTTGTTGCATCATAGAGGTAGAGTGTACAAGTAATTTTGATTGAATTTAAGGGCATTTTGATTAACATGTGGAATTATAGTCAAATATGGGAGTCCATTGTTGAATGTTTGGCCTCCTAGATTATAAATGCTATGTTATGGATTGAGCTACTTGTCAATGCTAAAAACATCCTATAATGCTAGAGCTAGAGTATCAGTGGTAACAACTCTTCACAATAAAACTTCAATGATAAGATCTAGGTAATTTTTTTATATCTCAATAATTAGATTCATGTTTATATTATACATGGCATTAAATCATGTGTACATATTCTATAATCTTGTATTGAATGCCTTGATTGGATCACTAGGTTCCATCTTCATGATAGTAAAGAGTTTATATACTAGGCTTGGATTAGTTACTTATCCAAATTATGTAAGAAACACATTTTAATATTCATTTAATGATGTGATATAATTTTCTTATAAATTGAGATACTAATCATAATAATAATCTTGTAGAGTAAATGGGAAAAACTTGCATGCAACATCCTCATGGATGACATTCATTAACTCAAGAGTGGCCTTGAAAGATTTTATATGTTCTTTTGTCATCCTCTCACTTAAGGGGGAGAAGGTGGGAAAATACTTTTATATATTCCTTGGTAGATGTATGGTAATTGTGGGCTTGAGTAACCAAGGTTGATCCATAAGAAGATTGATAAGTAGTGCATTTCTTATTGGAAAAAGTGTCCTATCTTGGCTTATCTCAGGGATGATAGTTTTAGGTCTAATCCTTTTAGGATTTTAAAATGGTGAAACCAAAAGGATAACTTTGGTTATAGACCTTGATGATCTCCTGGGTGTTTTCAGTGAAACTTCACATAATGACTGGCCCCTATTTATTGGGAAAACAAACAAGTGTGCCCTTATTCTATTAATAGCTTATTTTTTTATTGATGTGGATTTTATGCAAACCTAAAAAAGTTTAAATGAGGTAACATCTAATGTTTTAATATCTCTATGGAATAAGTTTCCACTCTAGGGCATGATTTTTAGGTATGTGGTTAACACGACTAGGTGATGAAATAACATGTTGAAAATGTGGGTTCTTTAACCATGTTTTGTGGATGGATACATGGAATATAATAAATTATTCACTAAATGAGTAATATGGGTGGAGAATTATTCTATGTTGGGAAAATCTGAAAGAAAATAAAAAAAGGAAAAGAAGGGTAAAGTAAAAAAGAAGGTTATTTTTTCTTGAAACATAACTTCTAAGGTTGTTTCTCTAGTGGACAAGTATCTTCAAGACCAATGTATTCTATTTATAACATTTGCACACTCACAATAAAACAAAATTAGTTGTCTAAGATAAATAATATAAGATGATTCATGATCTCAACTAAAGGTTTCTCTTCTTAGGGCTATTGTTGCACACCCTTGTCTAAGAGATTATAGGTTAGACCAATAAGATTTATAAGGTATTTATGGCTCATGCCTATAAGACTATATCAAAGGAAATACCTCTACACAACTTTGATTATTAATTCAATTTTTAATAACTACTTGAATTAATGAAATCTATCAATCCTCAATTGATATTACTATTGGCGCTGGAGATTGCACCCAGTGGCAGGAAAATAGGTTCCTGCTTTCTCCCCACAACATGGAAACCCCTCTCTCACCTATGGGATGGTGAAGCAGGAGAGGAGAGTCTCTAGGTATGGGCTAGTTCCCTCTGATGTATCTTGTTTATTTCAGGTAGCAAAAATTACGTACATGCATATATATATATATATGTATATATATATATATATATATATATATATATATATATATATATATATATATATATACAGCTACAAACTAGGAGGGATGAAAAGGGAAGAAGGTGCAAGAAAGCAAACTACCTACTCTAAAAGAGGTGATACACCAAAAATGAAATGACCTTCCCACCTCCACACTCACGATCAAACAAAAACATACATACACTCAGATTTGGCAAAAAAGATCAAGTCACTGGGATGACAGGGAGGTTCTTATGGAAAGCACAGGAACAGGGACTCACTGAGATGCTATGGAATACATATTATAGGTGACCTCTCCTATTCTATACCTCCAAAATAGAACTCTACTCCTGGCAGTAGCAGACAATGGCACTTTATAGATCACAGGTTTGCTGGTGTTGAACCTATGAGAGCATCAAGAGATAATGACTGGACAAAGACCAACATTCAAGGCATACTCTACACAATCTATCCAAATAGAGGTAAAAACTACATTTTATTGATTCAGGTGGAAAATTTGCAGTGTTGTGCTCTTTATAAAATTGGAGAAGATTTCGATCCTTTAAAATGACCAAGTCTGCGTATTTATATGGAAAGAGCCAAGAGGAGTTCTCTTTGGCTTTTGCTTGCAAGTTACAGCTTGAGTCTTCCATTGGGAAGAGGGAAAATACTGTAGATGATGTCATAAGTCTGTTGGGGCCATGCTTGTTACCTCATTTTCCATCTGGGTGGGTTTTTTCCTATGTTCTACAGGGCTTTTTTAACACCTGATGTTGTGGGCAGCAAATTTACCACCTACTACCGTGGACTGCACACAACAATATTGCTGATGTCAATCGATTTGGCTACCAAGCATGGTAGTTTTGCCGACATTGGTCGAGTAGTCTATCGAGCGTGGTAATTTTGCTGACGTCAACTGATTTGGTGGCCTTTTCCTCCACTTTTGTTGTGAGTATCAATTTTGCCGCTAACTGCATTTGTTTGCAGTCTCATTTTACCCACCGGTGTTATGGGTGGTAATTTTGCCACCGAATGTATTATTCTTGTAAACCTTTGCCCTTCTTTTGCCTTAGTGTTAAGTGCCCCAATTTTTTCCTCTTCCCTTTTGTGAACATTTGAAGACTTTGCCTTATGCTACCGTGAACGCCAACGAATGAGGCCGATGAGCCGATGCTTTGAAATAGAGTTGTTGAACCCTGAAGGTGGACCTTACAACCCAAAATTAACTAGCCATGCAAAGCAAGTGCAAAAGGTGACCAAGATTTTGCAAGAGGGGCAAAATTGGGTCAACAAATTAGTGACTCATAGTGGAAGTGTGCTTGCTATGCTTAGAACCCAGTTGCCTTACATTCCATTAGGTGCAGAGTCAGATGGTAACTTTGAAGAGAGTTCAAAATATCTTTGATAATCTTAGAATCAAATACATAGAATTTACCCCCAAATGAAGGGAAACACACAAGGCTAAAAATAACTACCTGTGCAACTGCACTTAGGGAAAATAGGGAAAACAATTGGAAGCAAACTATTATATATAGCTAACCAAGAATTTGATTCCCTCCTAGATCAAATGGAAAATTTCTCAAGTCCCCTTCCTAGTGAGAAGAATTATGGTGGTAGGCAAGTAGCTGAAAGAAAATGAGATTTGGTGACTTGCTCTTCCTGCCTGTCACTTGAGTTGGCTAGAAACTGAGTGGATCAAAATTGAACATGCCTCCAATATATATGTATTCTGATTGTTTTAGGAGGCTTGTTAGATGTTGGTCCTTCAAATTGGTGCTCTCCAGGGGGGATGAAAATGGAAGAAAGTGCAAGAAAGCAAAATGCCTACTCTAAAAGAGGTGATACACCAAAAATGAAATGATCTTCCCACCTCCACACTCAGGATCAAACAAAATCATACATACACTCAGATTTGGTAGAAAAGACTAGGTCACTAGGATGATAGGGAGGTTCTTATGGAAAGCACAAGAACAGGGACTCATCAAGATGCTGTGGAATACATACTGTAGGTGACCTCTCCTATTCTAAACCTCCAAAATAGAACTCTACTCCCGGCAGTAGCAAATAATGGCACTTTGTAGATCATAGGTTTGCTAGTGTTGAACCTGTGAGAGCATCAAGAGACAATGACTAGACATAGACCAACATTCTAGGCATACTTTGCACAATCTATCCAAATAGAGGTAAAAATTGCATTTTATTAATTCAGGTGGAAAATTTGCAGAGCTGTGCTCTTTACAAAATTGGAGAAGATTTCAGTCCTTTAAAATGACCAAGTCTACATATTTATATGGAAAGAGCCAAGAGGAGTTCTCATTGGCTTTTTCTTGCAAGTTGTAGCTTGAGTCTTCCATTAGGAAGAGGGAAAATACTGTAAATGATGTCATAAGTCTGTTGGAACCATGCTTGTTACCTCATTTTGCATGCTAGTTTGCTCCTCTAGCAGCTAGGCGGGCCTTTTCCTGTGTGGTGTAGGGCTTTTTTACTGCTTGATGTTGTGGGTGGAAAATTTACCACCTACTATCATGGATTGCACGTAGCAATATTGCTGACGTTGATCGATTTAGCTGCTGAGCATGGCAGTTTTGTCAACGTCAGCCGAGTAGGCTGTCGAGCATGGCAATTTTGCCGACATCGGCTAATTTGGTGGCCTTTTCCTTCACTTCTATTACGAGTAGTAATTTTTCCGCTGAATGCATCTATTTGAGGTCTCATTTTACCTACCGGTGTTGTGGGTAGTGATTTTGCCACCGACTGCATTATTCTTGTAAACCTCTGCCCTTCTTTTGTCTTAGTGTTAAGTGCCCCAGTTTTTTCCTCTTCCCTTTTGTGAATGTTTGAAGACTCTGCCTTATGCTACTGTGAATGCCAATGAATGAGGCCGATGAGCCGATGCTTTGAAATGGAGCTGTTGAACCCTGAAGGTGGACCTTGCAACCCAAAATTAACTAGCCATGCAAAGCAAGTGCAGAAGGTGATTGAGATTTTGCCAGAGGGGAAAAATTGGGTCAAAAATTACACATCTATGATTAATATTCATTAATTGAAACATTTAGATTCATCTATAGCATTGACACACTTCAATATTTTTTAATTAATATAGACAAAGAAAATTTCAATTTCATTAACATAGAGAGGGAAAAAGAAATAACAAACAACGTTACATGAAAATCAATCTATTGATATATTCATACAAAAAAATTGAACCTTTAAAAATAGGGTTCTATATGTATACAAATAATTTGAGTAAGGGGTCACCTCATCCTCCAAGTTTAGAAAACTTTGATTACATCCTAAAAGACTAGATCATAAATATTGATTATATGTCATAACTTATAGATACTTAAGACATGAAACATGTGCATGATAACATAAATAGTTAATTTAATTAAAAAATGGATGTAATTAGGACTTAATTGTTTATTTATAATGTTACATGACAATTTTTACAAAAATATCCTTTATATTTAATTTAAATTGGCTCTTTCTTAATATTTCTCAAAACTATTATTAAAACTACAATTGTGCATATTATTACAGACATGGTGACTAAATATATACTTGGTGATGCAATAATTGATTTAATTAGAGTTACCATTATAATTGATTTATGAGGTGGCATTTATTTAGCTATTAAACCATAAGGGGCTATAGTTTACAACATTATTATTATTAACATTGTAGGTGGGGTCTAAAGAGCAAAACTTATAGGTGGCATTGATGATACTTGATTTTTTAAATCCAAATATTGGTAATACTTGTATGGATTATAATGTTATAAAAAAATTAAGTTCATGTTAAGAAGATAAGGCCTAGTCACCCTACCTATTTGTTCCATTATCATTGTATTCTCTATCTTGGTGGCTTGAAAGCCAACCCGAAAGAATTCTACCTCTATTACCTTTCTCCTTGTTGTGCTCAACATGGATTCAATGTCCTCTAAGATCAATACTTGTAAACTCTATTTAAAACCATCTAAGACTTATTTAAAAGTTTGATAAAAAGTTGCTCAAGATACCAATTTTAATTTAATATATTAGATCATTGTTAATTCAAGGTCAACAAAAATTTATTCTGCTTGCTTTTATTATTTGGCCATCTAATTTACTAGAGCTTTACAAAATGACACCTAATATCGAGCCTCCTATATTATGATTAAAGATAAATTTAATTCATTATAATCATATAGAGTGATTATTTGGTCTAGGTGGTTAAACACCTTATTAGGGGTGTCCAATACAAATAAATTAAATCTATTCTCATCTTCTCTAATAAGCTTAAATAATTTGGTTATTGAATTCTCATGTGGAGCCAATTGGAATATGAAAGAATTAATTATATCTAAAATCTCATATAACGTAAGTGATACATTTTTTACATCCTAGTCTATGTTATGGGGAACTCATATCACCTATGACTACTCTCAAAGATTTTCCAACTCTTCTTCCAAATCTTGTCTATCCATCTATATTCCCTCATATATAGATATGATTGCCTCAATATGGATAGGAATTGAGGTCCTGAATGAATGGGGATTAAACCTTATTCCTTTTATGCCTCTTTGAAATGGAAAAAACTTCTTCCCATTCTTCCAAAATTGAATACTTTTTATAACTATCCTCAATCTTTCTCTTTTTGACCCTCTAGATCAATTATTTAGCCTTGTCAAAAAGTGAGCTTACCATGGGAAGCTCAATAAGCTTCAGATTGGGCATATTAGAGTCCAAATCTCCTAAATATTTGTCCTAATATATAATAATGAGATTCAAAGGATATTGTGGTTGATCTTATACATGCACATTCTCCTTAAGTTCACGTTTAGGTTCAGAAGGGGGTTTGGGCAATGAGTGCCAAATTATTTTAGACCAGTTTATGTTTCTAAATTGTGGCATTAGGTATACAATATAGAATAGTTACTTCCTTAGATCCCTCTTATTTATCACTACCATTATGGTTGAGACTAGTATTTAAGAAGGTAGAGGTGAACCCAATTTGGTAGAGGAAGCAATAATTTGAGTGATGGGTTGGTTGATGGCTAGGATGGAATGAGCTATGGTTGAAGGAATGAAAACTAAAGGAATAGAAAATAGAGTGGTTGAGGATGAATAAGGTGAAGTGGTAAGAGGTATAGTAGTGGTTGGATGTATAAAAATGAGTCCAAAAAAACTGTTTACATAGGAATGAAAGTGGAAAAATTAAAGTAAGGATGGTAGAAACAACAGGTAATGAAATTAAAAGAAAAAGGCATAAAGGGGTAGTGAGAAGAGGACCCTTACTAGATGAATCACTAGTGAGAGGCACCTTTGCTTTCAATGCTTGAAGTTTAATACCTTGGATTACTATTATTGTTCCTCATCCACATCTTATGTTGGATCACCTTCTAGTGAATTTTTATGCTCCTTTAATTCTTATGTATATGGGGTCTAAGGTATATCCCCGTTTGGTTTAATCTAATAACATCATGTCATTCTCCCAACTTATAGATAAGTTATCTATTAGGGAAGAGGGGTAGTAATGATAGATGTTGGGGATATTAAATCCAAAAAAATAGGCACCAATTATTCTTCATCAAAATAATCCAAACAAATTATCCCCATATTTTCTCTATTTTTGTTGTCCTTTACTTGTATCAATTCCTCTACTAACTCATTTACTTTCTTGAGTTTCATAGGTGATGTTTGAGATATAGGAGTATATTCATCTTCCCCTTATGTAGGAGTGGACATATATTCTATCTCTTGAGGTTTTTCATGTTCTCTAGAGTGTGTTTCTTCACTTACCAACTTTTCTTGCTCCTATTATTGGTCCTAAACCATGTGTCAAACTTGGGGATCTTATCCTTTGTGTGGTTGTTTTGATTATGTCCTACCACTATAAAGTTCAAAAGATATCCATCCTCATAGTGTTAGTATCTTAAATTTTTCTCTTCTAAGTGTGAGAGAGGGGTCATCTTGTATTACCCTCAATAGGTCCTCATTTAAGCCCATTATCACTACTATATATTTCACTTCATCATCATCCTTGGAATTTAAAAAGAGGAAGTCATGATAAAATGGCTCGTGTTTATATGAGAGGACAAGGATATGGAGTTTTTGTTTTAATTTACTCTGAGGGTCTTAATCCTTATGGGGGAGAGTGACTAATTTATATACTATCATCACACTTACAAATTCCATGAATTGCCTCCTAATGGTGTATTGTATACTCCCAATAATGATATGGGAGATATGGAAGGTAATTTTATTATTCTTTGTCATCTCCTCATCTATACCATTCCATATTTAGAAGGAAATATTATATTTAGCTACTTTATTAGGAAAAAACCTAGGAATCTAAAGATGATCCACCTAATGGATAACAACCATGATGATAGTGTAGTTAGGGTAGATCCAATATTACCAAGTATTTTCTCAATTCTTGGTGAAATCCTAGTTAGAGGCTGACCATGAATAGCCATCTAGACCTAAGGGTAGAGATCCACTGTAATCCTGGAAATGTTCTTGACATATAAGTATATGTGAATGAAATAGTAATAATCACATATTCCATTCTAGATAACATATAAGTTTGGAATCCATAAAACCCCATATTGTTTATATATTTTTCCCATGACTACATCTAATAGGTAAGACATAATATAAAAGTTTCCCCCATGTGGCCTCTTATCTTTGTGTAGAATTTGTTCCTGTAGGTAGGCACTTATGAATTTTCCTAATGCGTAGGTGCACTCTAAATTACTGAGTAGGTCTTGTTGTAATGTTAGTTTGCACCCTTGGAGAGGGTTATTAAAGCTCTCTCCAACTAAGCTACATAATGGGAACAACCCTATGATGTGGGTATCTTGTAGTGGGATTAAACCTACAAATAAGGCTAACTTCCTCCTTATGGATCACCTAGACTAATGCTTCTACTAGGAAAAAGGTTATAGAGAGGGTAAAGGGTTAATAAGAGAGATAAAAATATGATGCACCAAATTTAAATGAGATGCTCACATAAGTTTGAACAAACATTAGATAAAAACAAGACAATATTTTTTCACACAACCTCACAAATTAGTTAATTACATAAGTATTTCATAAACTACACTTACCAAGCAATCAAAGAAGTAAAGAGGAATTTTGAGATTCACACCAAACATCATTAATGGAAGAAATATCACAAGTTAAAACCTATAACTAGCTTTAAAATACCTAAATAGAGGCAAATAAGAAGGATAATGGTCATGGAATAATCTCTTTCACAAAGCCATCATGCACAATCTTATTAAACTCTAGTTAAAGGGAGGAAATAGGTAAAAAAACATCTTATTACATCAAGAGGTAATTCTTAAAATTTTTGATAGGGTCTTTCCTTGTCAAATTAGAATCTCATACTCTTAAAGAGTCTCAATGAGTATATATACAATGGAGAAGAAAATGGGAGATATATGAGAAAAGGGAAGAGAGAGGATAAGCATGCAATCAACATCAATAAATGAGTTGCCACCACCTTTTAATGAATTACCAACCACTTTTTGATCAATCATAATTGATCCTTCTTGACCATTTTAACCTTCATTAACTCTAATATCTTTCCATCCTTCCCTTTGGATAAGAAATACACTGTAAGATAAGAACTTATTCAAAGTGTTGAGTCATGATTCACTTAAAAGGGAAAATCTTTAAAGGCTCTAAACAATAATTGAATGTTGTAGCTGCACTCTGTAGTCCCCAAATCTCATTATTAGAACTTATACATTGTCCTTCACTTAGATTAATTATAATGATAATATCCTCATATCCATGGACTTTATAGAGCCATTATTATGTCTACTTTAAGAAGCTATAACTAGCTATTTGTCGAGGATGTGACCATGTCAAAGATAATAAACTTATTTCATATCCCATAAATATATATCCCTAATCTAAACACTAAACATAGGTTTACTATAAATGAAAAACAATCTCATTTATTAGTTTTCATATAGTCATTGTTTCAATGAAGCTCTACCATATGTTAAGCCTCATTCTTTATCTCCATTAAGTTTAAATAAACCTATTCTACCTCTGAACATTATGGAAGCCAATAAATCATTGTACGTATGGATCTCCCTTTTAAAATACAATGGAAACAATCATGGAAATCCATTATGACCTTAAAAATTAATTATTACAAGTTCTAAGTCTTCAAACAAGAGGTCTAGCCTAAGCTTTAATGATGGCTATCATACTTGATATATTTATTTTAGTTCAACCTAGATTATATATGGATCTCAGATCTATGCATTTGCATGATTAGGTCTATAAAATACTTTTATTTGATTTGTTTGCCTATGTGGCATTCGTTTCCATGAATTTTATCATATTTAAAAATATGTCCATCACAAATTTATAAAAGTGTCACCATCTTGTGCCTCCTATAACTTGATTAAATTTTCTCCATCAATCCTTGATTTCGGCTTCCCAAATTATGACACTTGGAAACCTCATATTTAATATGTATATCTTACTACTAGTATTTATCTAATTACCACTTTTTGACCACATGGTGGCCTCATGTGTAATATAAGCACATTGACCTTTTAAATTCATTCACACCAATGATATTTTATGCAAGTTTGAACACACATCATCAATATTGATCTGATTGATCAAACATACACCATTGATCATTTAATTTATGATGATCATGCCACTTTTCAACCAAAAATTCAATCTTAGGATCTTTTGACTTGTTGACCTCAAGCTCACTATTGATCTTGATTTGCATGATTTAACTCACATCGTTGATCTTGATGGCCCTACTAACTTGAGCTAATGTCCACGTGTCATTGATCTATAATCTAATCAATAAATATTTTAACATTTGGTATCACTTAATTCACTCTTAATATCCTTGGAATAATTTTTAATTCAAATGGCTATTTCTTGTGGCTTTAACTTGATGTCACCAAGCACGTCCCACACTGCTAGATCATTTTTGAAATCTTGTATCTTGAGATAGAAAATACATCAAGACACCAAATTTAGAGGGAGCAAACTTGGGATGAAACACATCATCTCCATGTGATATTTTGTATTTTAGAGGCTTCCCAATTACATTTATTAATGTGTAAGCATACTACCCCATTCTTCATGCATGACGTGTTATGATGGTTTGGATTCTCTAGGCTTGTGCTAATAATTTTTAGACCCATTAAGGCTCTAATAAAACTTTGAGACTTTTAACAAACCTACTTCATACCCTCATCAATTCTATGAACACCATAGAAACCTGTTGGATCTTTTTTCTTGTAATTTTAGACCTATTTATAGACTTGCTTCCCAAAAATCATCAAATTACACTTAAATCTTACTTAAAGTGTTTCAAAAGCTTACAAGTGACATGTGGTATTCATCATCCATAATTGGATCACATTAATCAACAAAAACACTACTTAGGATCTCACTTCACTGTAAGACTTGTTTAGAATATTTCACTAACTCTATTCAGGCCAAAGCTTCATATGTAGGCCAATTTTGGCTAACAAGTCTAGGAGGGGAAACCATTATATATATAAGAAGTATATGCTCACATTGTCAAATATTTGATTCAATAATGCCATGCATATGTGAATCCCTATCCTAAATTAGGTCATAAAGAAGTGATTCTTAACACGTTATTTTATAGTGAATGTTTCACCTGGGAGAAACCACCTTCCTAGTGCTCACTCCACATTATTGGCCTTCTTCCAAGTGACTATGGTATGTAATTCAAATGTAACATCTAGATTAAAGAAACTCAAATACTTCATGAATACTTCCCTAGATATGTATGTGATTATTTTGTTATTATCGAGGTAATGTAGGTAATTTCCATCAATAATTATACCCTCAAAGAATAAGACTCACAATAAGTATATACATGGCATAATGTCTAACTAAGAAGTTATGTAGTGAAGGGACTATTTCTTGAATAGGAGCAGGTCCTTTACAAGTTGTTTCTCTTTAACTAAGATGAATTCTTCTAGTGAAGACAAATCCACATTCTCTATGACTTCCCATAAGGATGAGTAATTATTATAGTATACCAAACATAGTTTCATCAAAATTCATGTCTAAATACGTAATAGAGTCCTTGATGTAAAACTTGGAGGGTGTTGAGGGTCCTTTGTATGACCTAGACAAAGATGTCAGGGTTGTTTGATGGATGATGGTATGCATCAATATTTTAGAAATGGGAGGCATTAAACTAAATTATGTGAGTTGAAAGTAAACTTGGTCATAACTAGGGATTTTGAAATTGTAGAAGGCTTAAGCTTACTAAAGATATTAAAAATTAAATGAGATGAAATTGGTTGGGGGATCACTATTATAGATTTTTTCATTTATTTTCATTTCATGTTCCATTAATTATCAATGTCTATGAGCTCATCACCATCATTTAATTTAAATTTGACCACCTAGTCCTAGTGTACATGCCATGTAGGATACTTACTCACTCAGGGTGCCACAATATTGGCTTTCCCTTTATGACATTTATCATTATATGGTTTAGTCAGGGGAGTCAAACTCTACCCTAGGAGATAAAATATTCATACTTTTTAAAAACAAAGGGTGTCCCCACTTTTCAAATAAAAAATATAAGGTGGGGTGTGTTGAATACAACAAGTTCCAAGTCATAAAATTAGATTTATAACCTTAAATTTAGTACCTCATATGAATCAAAATGTTCTTACATACAATCAAAAACTGTTGGATGAGTTTCCTCCTCTAACACTAGTGATACCAAATAAAAATTATGGCTTCTTGAATATCCACATCTAGATGAACAATCATTAATAGAATCAACATTCAATCCCATTGAACACAATAGTCATTCAAAACGTAGATTTTACCAAGGTAGAATTTAATTCTATACAAAGAATAGTTTAGAATTTAAGAAATGACTTCATGAATATGTAAAATAAGATGTGTAATATTACATGACAAAATAATAACCAAAATTTCAAGTTTCTAAGATACAATAGGACTTTAAATAATCTTATGAACAATACAAAATATTACCAAGTTAATAGGTTTCTAAATATTAATATAATAGAGATAGCCTTTCCCAATTAGTTCATGGTTCAAAACACACCACAACATGATGAGCTTGATTTTGTTGAGTTTTATGTAAAATTAGAAATATTCCAAAGAGAAATGGTGAGGCAAGATTTAATGAATAATCCACTAGAGTCAACATATTCTCCCATTTCCTCAAGAAAAACTATGGTCTTCAAAACTCATGAGTTTCATTTTCTAAGCAAAGTTGAAAATGAACAAGAACTTAATTTGGATTAGGTACACACTTTCTAGTAGTTTTAGAGAAGTAGTTACAATTTGAGGAACAATTAACCATTCACCATGTCTACTCCAAATAGCACAAATGTTCTCCTAAATATGAATGATGATAATAATCCACCTACTCTAAATGGTAATGATCAACCTCTAAACATGAAAACCTAGAACAATTGAGGATAAAACATAATGGAATATATGAAAAAGATAAAGGTGAACACAGCCCTTCTCAAGTTAGCTCAAATTATTGAGCATAAGGAGCTCTTGTGGAATTATATCACAAGGAATTCTATTCTTAAAAAAGATAAAATACACTCATAAGAACACCATTTATAATAATAAGCTAAAATTTCCTCCTTTATTGATAATAATTAGAGCATTTAGTAAGAACATATAAAACTACTTGTTTGATTACAAAGCTTCAACTACTGTGATTGTAACATCAATCTATCAAAAGCTTAGGTTAAATCTAAGCTCATCTAAGAGGAAATTTTCACAGTTGCATAAGACAATAGTACTCATGGTTGCTGAATTGACTAATTCCCATATTCAAGTTGCATATTATCTATGCATGCATATGATTATTGACATAGATGTGGTGAAAATCCCTTAAGGGTATGGATTAATACTAAGCCAAGATAGATCAAATATATTGAATGGGTATGCTGTAACATAATTCTCCCACATATGGTTTCTATGGAGGGATATTACAAATCAAATTTGAATTGACCAGGAGTCTAGGATGAAGCATCCCATTACGGAATACAATTCTAAGAATCATAAGGTTAATTACAAATATCTAAATCTTGGGATTCGCACCTTCACCATGAATTTTGAAGTGGAGGAGCTATAAATCCTAGGTCCTTCTTAGTGATGGACTCTCCATTTTTAGGGTATAATATCTAATAAAGGATCAGATGTTGGTATCAAATTAGTCAACCCAAAAGCTAATAAACACTTAACATATAGGTTTTAATTCCTTTATACAAATAATAGAGTATAATATGAGACACTCATTTTAGGTCTCTAGTTCAATATTAAGCACAATGTTAGGTAACTCCTTGTACATGGAGATTAGAAATTGGTGATTAATCAGGTCATGAGTAACTAATAGTGAAATTTGTCATATATAAATAGGTAAAAATATAGGTTTTGGGATTTGATTAAATCATTTTAGGCATTCAATATATTATATGTTATTAGAGAATAAAACCAAGATACTAATTCACTTGTTAGTTTTGCTACCAATTTGGCATTGTTATAGGAATCCAAAGTGAAGAAGTTTTATATAGATTTCATACCTTGCCCATTAGTTACTGATAATATATGAAAATTTTTGGTATTTGATGATGACCAATAAATTATCCAATTTTTTACTAATTTAGGATAATTTCAATACGAAATCATTGATGATAAAGAGTTTAATTATTTATGCAAAGTGTAATTGGGAGAAGAAGAAGTCATTAAAATCAAGGATAAATTTTATTACTTTGGGAATAATTTCCTTAGAGAGAGAATTTTATATGGATCTACAATACGAACAACAAAATCAAGCCAAAGTTAATAAATCTGAGTTAAGTAAGGAAAACTTAGGAAATTAGAGTGATCCATGCTTTGTCAACATTAGTCTTAGCTGCACTCCAGAAGAAAAGTAAAGGGTGAGATATTTACTCATCCAATATAAGGATGTGATTACAATGACTTACAAATACTTAAAAGTTTTGAACCCAATAGTTATCACCCATATAATCCCACTAAAAAGTAGACCATAAGCCATTCAGGTAAAGGTAAAAGCTAGTCAATCCCATCTCAAAACCCCTTATCTAGAAGGAAGTGAATAAATTATTGAGTTATAAGATATTGTTCCCTATTAGTCACTCAATTAGGGTTGACAATTTAGTTCTAGTTAAAATAAAGAGTGGGGAAATTAAGTTGTGTGTCAATTTTCATAATCCTAACAATGCTTCTGAGAAAGTAAAGTAATCCCTACCTTCTTTATATGAAGTGATCTAGATAGTGAGTGGTTATGGAATGATGTCCTTTCTAGATAGATTCTCAATCTATAACTATCTTTTAGTCAAATGTGATGAAAAGATGAAGACTATATTTACCATGAAGTGGGGTACTTATGCACACAAAAGGATGCCTTTTTGTCTAACCAATGTAGGAATTACATTTTAGTGGGTTGTAGATGATGCATTTCAAGGGCTAATAGGTAAATGCATAATTATTTACATAGATGACCTAACTATTTTATCAGAGAATATAATCGATCATGTAAGTCATCTACAATCACTATTTAAAATATGTATAAGGTTTGGATCTCTCTCAACCCTAGTAAAAGCATATTTAATGTTACAAAGTGTAGATTGTTGGGGCACATTATCATGAAAGAAGGGATCATTATTTATCTAGATAGATTTTATGTAATTTCATAGATTACATTCCCAAATAGCAAGAAAGAGATTAAGTCCTTCCACAAAAAGATCAAAATTTGTTTAAATCTAGTTTTTTATAAAGTTTTAGGCTTCTTAATGTAATGCTCAAGAAAGATGCCAAAGCATAATGGTCAATGAAAGCTCGAAATCATTTTCAATACATCAAATATTCCATATCTTAGGCCCTAACGTTGATCAACCTTGACTTCAACAAAGACATTTTATTGTATTCATTTTATTTAAATTATACAATTGCTACTATACTTACCCAAAATAAGGATGAAAGTGAACATCTTATTATATTTATAAGAAAAAATTTAAAGGAAGTAGAGCTCAATTAATCCATGATGGACAAGTCAATATTTTTTTGGTTAAAGTAGTAAATAAATTTCAACGTTATATCTTTATGATTAAAACTATTGATATTGTACTAAATCCCACTATCAATATCACATTATGACACAATGAATTGGGAGGGTACAAAAGAAAATGTATGTAAAAATTGTAGGAGTTTGACATAGAAATTAAGCCTACTAAAATTGTTAAAGGATAAATCATCATTCAACTTATGACTAAGCCAAACCCATGCATCAGCATTGAAGATGTCTTTTAGATAGATATATATAGGAGGATGGTATGAAAAGATCATTAAATATTTACTCATAGGTACCTACCCCCAAAAACTCAATATAAAACAAAAGAGAGCCTTGAGGCTTAAATCTACTCCCTACATGATAAAAAAGGGGGTCCTATATATAAGAAATTATGAAGGCATCTATTTGATATGCATATCCCAAGAAGAAGCTCAAGATGTCCTTGAAAACTTACACCAAAATATAAGAAGTGGTCATCCTTATATAAACATCACAACATATAAGATTATTAGAATGGGATATTACTAGCCAATATAATTAAAGGATGCACACACTCATGTGAGAATGTGACACCAATGCTAGGTATTGGCAAAGAGATAAGTGCACATAATAATATCTTTATAGCCTATAATTTAAGGAAGAACATTTAATTAGTAGATCTTAAATTTCATTAGTGTCATAAACTAAAATTCCTTAATTGGCCATAAGTTTGTGCTCATAGACACATATTAATGCATAAAGTGGATTAAATTAGTGGAAATAAGGAATTCTAAAGCACATGATATAATCAAAATTATCAAAGAAACAATCACAACTAGGTTTGGTACCCCATATCACTAGTTTGTGATAATGACGCATATTTAAAATCAATGGAGTTTACTAAAGGGGCCCATGATAACCAAATCACCATTAGGTCATCTTCCAACCATTACCTACATGGAGATAAATTTGTTGAATAATAAAATAAGAACCTTATTGATGCTATCAATAAGTCAAATTCAAATAAACCTATAGAGTGGCATCATCTATTAAAGTATGCACTATGCATGGATCAAATAAGATACAATTAGGACCTCAAGGCTTTGTCATACTTATTAGTCTATGGATGATAATTAGTATTCCTAATTATGCTTAAGCTACCAACATATCAATTTATGTAAGAATATATGGAACCTAATAAGGTAGAGTCCTAATTATTGGATATAATAGATATTGAAGATTCAAGGTTAGAAGCCTTACATAATTATAATAAATATTAGGACTTGGTCAAGAGATGGTTTGATAAAAGAGAAAGTTAAAAGCATTTTTAATATCTAACCTAGTGATTTTATGGGTTAAATACCATGAACAAAAAGGACAACATGATATTTTTACCCCTATGGATAAGATCTTATCATATATAAGAGATCTTGGGTAACAATTCTTTCTATTTGAGGGACCTCCAGGGTAATGACTAACATATATATTTAATGGGAAGTTTTGGAATCACTACTTCATAGATGTGCCATCAAGAGGTGTCCTAGAATAATAATAAGTGATATGATAAATATAGGAGTAGAATATATTTAATACTTTCATAGTTAGTATTTCTTGATTTCTATCATTTTATCTCATTATAATATTTTATTATACAACCTAAATTGGTCAGGCAACCACACATATCATGTCTTTTCATAGTCCTTTCATAATAGACTCTGACTGGAGAAAATGAACTTTGTTCAAATTTAGCCATGTCTTTCATTTTAGTCATCTTGGTTATGTTTCATATTTGAATCACATTTTTTTCCTATTCGTATTCATCTTAAACCTTTGAAATAGTCATTACACCTTAGCTAGGTTAGGTTTTCTATGTTCTTTCCATCCACTCATGTCCCTAGCATATAAGACAGGAGCACTAGACTTGGACTACAACATCGATGCTAGTAGTGTCCTATTTAAGTGCTCCTATCCAAGGTGATTTTGAGCTCTAACTATCAGTTACCTTCACTTAATAAGTCCAATCCCCTTTCTTAGATTCATCCTTAAGTTTTACAATGTCAAACAAATGTGATTAAAGATCCCAAATTTGAAATAAAGAGTCTCTGAAATAAAGGAATACATAAGGTATTTTATAGATATCACTTACTACATTGGCACATTAGATAATAAAAATTAGTTAATAGTATAGCTTAGCATTCTACATCACACACAAATTTGTATGTTTGATCAAGGAAGGGCCTAGGCAAAATTCATTCTTACATCTACCATGCATGTTGATTATGCATGTTCCCTAAGGAAGAACTACATTTGATCTGAGACCCTAGCTTGAAGGTTAATGTAGGTAGTGATTAGGACCATAGGTGTTCTAGATAATGTGATAATTCTTCCCCTAACCCAATTTTTCTCCTTTTTGTTTTTGATGCATTTGTTGTTTGCATGTGTGTAGATATATATACAGGGTTTGGAGATTAAAATGGATCTACAGTGAACTTTATTGACTTTCAACCTCTAAAAATTCATAGTTAAGGTCACATAGACATAATGAACAAAACCCAAAAATATCAAGTCTCTTATACAATAGTAGTAAAAGTCAACTCCAGTGTTGGTTCCACTAGTGTTTTATTTCAGTACTCTTATCCAATCATAAAATGAAGACTAGATCCTGATCTGTGATAGTGTCCTAATCTTACACCATAATTTCCATCTCCTAAACCATTCATTTTATTCTAATTTTTTATATAAGTTTATTTCTCTCCCTATTCAATTAATGTAATTAAATTATCAAAAACCTATATTTTACTATATTTGATTGTATTTTTTCCCTTATTCTAGACCCTTTATTGTTAAGGAACTATACTCTAGTTTTCCCAAAAATAATAATTTTTTTGGTGAACCTGACTTAATTTCAACAAATTTAAAACCCTAGGTACCCTTAAAGTTTTTCCTTCAAATTTTTTGCTCAAATTTAATTTCAAATTTCTTATTTTTTTATAAACTTTTGTGCATTTATCTTCTTAAATAATTTTTTAGAATTTAAATTATTCTCAAAAATTTCAAAAATTTGAAAACCCTAACCAAAAACCTTAAATTTCACAGCTAGGTCCTCAAACCCTAAACCTACCTCTCTTACAATTTTTAGAAAAATATTCTAGAATTTTTGAAAATTATTTAGTGTCTCAAATATTTTTAAAATCTCAATATTAGTAGTTATTTGGTACAAAAATTAAATTTCAAATATATAATTTTTGTATAAATTTTTATGCATTATCCTATTCAAAATGATTTTTAGAATTCGTGTCATATCCATAATCTTCAAAAATTATAAAACCCTAACAAAAATCCCTATATTTCCAAGATAGGTCCTTCAACCCCAAGCCTGCCTTACAATTTTTAGAAAAATATTTTGAAATTTTTGCAAATTGTTTCGATTGTCAAAACTATTTTGAAAATCTTTATGTTAGTAGTTATTTTTTAATTTATTTTCTTAATAGTACTTTTACATATTATCTTTGGTGAACAAAATAAAATTTCCACTAAGGCACTTCTTCCGTCTCATCCCTAGATTAATTTCTAAATTTTTCTCATAATTATGACAATGAATGGACAAATTTACAAAATTGCAGATTAACTAAAAATGTAAAAAATGATTTAATTTACAATGAAGATAATTACTACTATTTTAATGAGTAATATGATGATACATGTGTCATAATATCTCATTTATTCCCATGTATCTTCTTCTCTCAAACCTATCTCTTTTATTCCTTCTAAATAAAATAATTTTGATAAATTGGAAAGATGCTTTTCACATCATTCTCCTATGCACAATGCACCAAATGAACAAATAATCATGAAATTATAAATGAACCTATTATTGGTGATAATTTATTTCCATGTGAACCTAATCTCTCTCTCTCTCTCTCTCTCTCTCTCTCTCTCTCTCTCTCTCTCTCTCTCTCTCTCTCTCTCTCTCTCTCTCTCTCTCTCTCTCTCTCTCTCTCTTTCTCCCTCTCTACTTCTATGTTCAAAATATAATAATATAAAGACAATAAAATCAAATTTTCAATGCACAATTGAAATAAGACATCTCATGCTCTCAACTCTACTGTATCAAAATAATGTCTAAATGATAACTCTCTTACTCTTACTTCTCATGTTACAAATGAAAAGAATCTATACACTCCATACATGTATAATATATATGAACATAATATTCCACATTCACATGCTAATTTATTGCATATTAGAAAGGAATTAAATTCTTATCTTACACCTCTCCCTTGCAGTGATATAAGTGATAATGAGTATGATAGTGAACATGAAAATTAATATGAAAATGAGAGTGATTATGAACAATATTGTAATTCTGATAATGTATGGAATAATGATGATTATTATGCACATAGTGAAGAAGAAAATGCATCTCATGCCTCTAACTCTTCTCTCATTTCTACTCTCAGACATAATACACTACCAAACATATCTTTAATAAGAAGCTAAGATTGATATACAAACTAGTAGATTTAGAGATTAAACATATCTTTAATAAGAAGCTTTACCAACCTCTCCTTGAGCATATACTATCAGATAGAGTCTTCTTTTATGCACTTATGCTATATAATTCTAGATTTGGAAAATAAATTGAGACTAATTGAGGTAGATTTAGTTGATCAGATCACTCTAGATTTCATAGTAGTACCAATAGCTCATAGCATCCAACATCCACCATGTCATAAACAAGATAGTATACCATAACTATAAAATCAACCAATTAAGAATAGAGAGCTAGTCTCTAGAGCACAACCCATAGTATGTAATACAAGAAATAGTAGGAAGGCACCACTACAATTTGATTTAGAGTGAGATAGCCCATGTCTCATAATATCATCACTATTAGATAGGAGGTTATCACATTAACTTATACTCATCGACAAGTTACACATCTCCTATAAAAATAGCCAAATCAACCATTTTTTAAATATCATCATATCTATGGACATAAAGATAATGATTGTTATGGACTTAGAGATTGCATTAATAGATGTGTTGATAATGGAATCATATCATTTACATAGGGGAACCAAGATATCCTCCATCATGGAACCTTAAACCTAATTCTACCATGATTGAGTCATCCTAGAACATTCCTTTATAGGAATCATCAGTCACTCATTATGAGAGTAATGTGGGTTTTAGGATAGAGCCCCATAAGAGATCTCCTATTCCACCTATTTATAAGGTTTGGAAACTAGTCTAATGAGAATAACCTACATATAATACTGTAGTTTGAGGAGTACATAGTGTATTTCCATATACATATCCAATAGAGTCATAGGAACCATAACATAGTACCACTCAAGATAAATATTCACATTCACAATCACATTTACATTCACAATAACATAGTCATATCTCACGTCAAAATATTCTATGGTTAAGAATAAATGAACCCACATCACAAAGTACTACTCCAGAGAGATTAACATTGGCTATATTTTCAAAGACCTATTTCATGTAGCAACCTACTATGATTGAGATTAAATGAGCCCCCATCATAAGTTTCAGCTCCATCTCGATCTATTACTCAATTATGCACATCATAGTAGAGGCCACAAGGTTTATGATTATGGATAGATGAGCCTTCTTCATAACACATAGTTTCCATGGCACATCTAATAAAGTTACATTTTTTAGAATCTCCATGTACAACTATAGTTAGTACGCAATAGATAATATCAAATATAAAGCATATTCCTACATATAATGAGAAATATGGGTACTTGTTCAGTTGGCTATCAAGGTTTAGATAGTGATACAACATAGAGTGATATGACACATATTCATACTAGCATCAGTTAATAACTTCACTTAGTAGGGAAAAAATGAAGCCAAAGGTCTAGCTAGACTTTGTATTATTGAGCCACTTTGGTGAAGTAATACAAACAACATGATATCTTACATCCCCATATATTAACAACTATCATTCTGATTCCCAATAACTATCTATAGCTAAAACTAGCTTATCAAAATATAGATCTCACCAAAACATATTTTTACCAACATTAAACCAACTCAGTTTATCCAAACAATTTACCAATTACAAAACTAATAAATTGTTTAATCATATATGATTACAAATGAAACCTACCATCACACTTATCAACATATCATGAATAATTATATCACATATCCCAAGTACCATTTTACCAAACATATAAAACCTTCAAAATCAATACTAGATCAACTATTTTTAAATCAACAAATTACAATACCAATCTATTCCATAATCCATAACACAATATGCCTGAATCAAAATCAACCCAATATCCATATACATATAATGAAGTTTTAAAAATATATACATCATATCAAGATACAATCAATCATAAATGGGTGTCATGCCCTTACTCTCAGTCTTACTCTCTCCTCTAGTACTAGTCCCATAATACAACCTAGTACTTGATGGCCCTATACCTCCTCAAGCTCTCGAATGCCTCTTGTAGTGAATATCTTACTCCAGTAACCACCCTTTCTCCTCATGCAAGTCTACATACCACCTCTAGAGATATATGTACTCATACATAATCCACATACTCACTAATCCATAATCAAGTGGAGGCATCTTATGCCTACCTAGCTCATCTCTCTCTCCCGTTACCCTAACATATGTAGTCATAGCTATAGTATCCCTATAAAATAAATGAACATAAATACCAGATGTAACTATCACTAGATCTATCAAACCCTCTTCCAAAGTATCATTAGGTACATGTCATGTAAGCTCACATAGTGTAGACTCAATGATAATCTCCCAGTACTCGTCATTTCCACCTCTTCCCCTAGTAGGTACTTCATCCTAAGCACCTCCCACTCCACTTTCATGTAAAAAATATAACACTATGATAGACATACATTTTCAAAACAAGATAAAACAAGGACAAAATTGTACATAACTCAAATATAAGAAATGCATACTTCCCATCATCTAGGTTAGAACAGGATCTTCACACTCAAGGGCATCCCTTCCATCAATAAGATATAATAGATCCCACTAATGCCAAGACCACCATGTGGTATATGCCTCTATGAATCCAAAATAATCTACATCAAGAATATCTATAGCTGCATCCCACACATCCAAAGGTAATTGTGTTAACATAGCCTTAATAGGCCTCCCACAAGCTCCTAACCTCAATTGTGCCCATGCATTCCTCACCCATACCTAGGACACTAGGGGCACATCATTTGGCACCCCAAACTATTTATTCACATGATCATACTAAAATCACTCATACAATCCATCCTAGTGATCATGTAAATAATAACTAACACTCATATATTATAGCTATACTCCATCCTTGGGCCACTGAGGGAATCCTCTATAGGGCTTCCATATAATATCCTAAGCCACCAATCTATTTAAAAATCTTCTATAGTGATCTATGCTAGGAGACTGGATAGTCAATGTACTCATCCACCACTCTCCAAATGGATGTGGAGGTACCCACCTCTCCCTCAGTAATCATATCAGCTGTACAACCACTATGTGATCATAAGCCTAACAATGCAATAAAGTAGTCATACTCACACCACCACTGAATGCCTCTTGAGTAAACCTATAAATATCCCTAAATAAGTGGGAAAGCATAGTCCTACCCTATGATAACATATCTCTATACACTGATATATTGTGTATGATCTTATGCATCCTATATGCAATCAGTACCTTACTCGCATCCACAATAATAAAAGAAGCCAATAATATGACCAACCACTTCTACAGACATGGAACACTTGACTGCATAATAAATGAAAATAATACATCACTATTACTACCTATTTGATGTATGCCTTAAGGTACACCAACAAAATACAAGGATGTATGATCTATAACATCAACACCCATATTATCCTATAAAGTCACATGCCATCCACTAACTATAAAATGCAAAATATGGTATGCATCCTACAAAGTAATCATAATCTCTCCAATAAGAATCCAAAAAGTACATATGTCTACATTCCACCTCTCACATAAGATGATAATTAGATACCTATCCCATTGCACAATGCCTAGGTTGCACACAAGAACCAATCCTACACTATCCATCATAGCTCTTTCATTAGCTAACAAAGGTAATAATATTAGTGTATCCATCACCTAACTTTTATAAAACTCCTTCATCCATACCTTACCCTACAAAAGCACTAGTAAATAGCATATATGTTAGTCAACCATGCCAAGGAAAACAACCAAGCTACACAATAACAAGCAGTAATTTAGAAACATAAAAATATAGTCCTAGTTGACAACATCACTATAGAAAGGACACTAACACTAGACAATAGCATTGAAACCTAGACAATAGTCTTAAACACTAGATAGGAGCACTGACTCTTGGACACGAGTGTTGGAACTAGTCAAAATTTCCTAGGATACTTAAAATAGTTCATAAATATCAAAAATAGGATTTTAAATAGGAAAAAACTCAAGATTAAGGTTTTTTACCAGGGTAACATTACTACCAACATCTACTTAGGCTACCAACTAATCAAAATCAGTCATGGTAGGTGCTCATCTCCTTGGCATATCTCTCACTCTAGAGATCCAAATGTCAACCTAGTTAATGAAAAAATGAATCAAGAATCAATCCAATTGCCTATATCAAACAACTTTCTCATATAAAGAAAAATACTATTTACCCATAACTAGAATCCTATAGCTCCATTTTCTAAACTATTTTATTCCATAGAATCATGACAATCATACCTTGGATATAACGTATGCTTTGCTATGTTACTACATCATACACCTACTATGGCACACAATCTATATAACTCCTTTATAACTATACATATAACTTGGTCTTAACCAATCAAAAGCTCTATTAACTTTCAAATAACATAGCCTAATCAGTCAAACAAAATTTCAATCTCCTCACAATAGGCCAACATTATTTCTACTTACACCACTAGTCATCACTTTTGGCTCAACCTCTTCTATCATAAATCTCATCCCTCTCCTAAAAAGGGGGCATCATTCCTACTATTCCTATTTCTAAACTTACCGAGTATGCCTATCCACTCCTATAGGTGTATACACCATGATTCATATACCTCAAGTGGTTAGATTATCAGATTCAACTCAGATCAGTAAAAATATATAGTGATTCAAATCACATGGGTCACTTAGCATCACTTAGGACATTTATAGTGATACAACTTTAGTTTATAGATACACCATGATTCTTACACATCCAATAGTTAGATTATCAAATTTAGCTTATATTAGTCAAAATATATAGTGATTCAAATTACATGGGTCATTCAACATTACTCAAGACATTTAAAGGGATATACCTTCAGTTTATAGATACAACGACTAGTTAGCTACAATGGTTTAGATTATATGGATTCATAGTGACTTCAATACAAGTTTTAACTAGATACCATATTCATGGGTATCTACATACTACACATCTCAAACATACAACTTCATACATCATGACGTAGTTATAGGATTAGATAGTAGATTACAGGCATAGTGTAAATTGCATTGTTTTAATCTCTAGTTTTGCACATGGGACATGGCATGATAGGTTATATCACATGTGGTTATATAGATTTATAGACTATGCATATGCATCACTCAGATACCAAATTTGGGGGCATGACACATATGTTCATGTTATTCAACATCTAGGATTATTCAAATGGAATGGTAAGACATACCATTCTCTTCTTACACAGACCAAATTTTTAGATTACACCCAATTATACCCAGGTTGTCACCAAGTTAGATCATATAGTCAAGTACAGTAGTTGATATATTATATCACTTAGACCTAGACTACACAAGTCTATGTAGGATAACAGATATAAATTAGTTTTGGGTATTTGAGTATTTATTAGTTCTAGTTTAGATTATTTATAGTGGGGGTATGATATATTTTTATCTTCATAGTATACATATTTTCTACACACAATCCAAATTACATGAATTTATGTGGGACAGAGAATATACATTAGTTTTGGGTCTCTGAGCATTCCTCATTCTAGTCAAATTTAACATAGGGGACAAGAATTTCCCTCCATGTTACATGAATTCAGCTTACACATCTAGTATAAGGGGGTATCTATTTTAGGGATTCTTTTCCTTTTTAAGGTACCATTCAGCTCTCCATCCACTTTCTTGGCTAAGAAGTGATTTGGCCCTTTTCTAGCACATTCAAGTAGGTTTAAGTATGCATTTTATTTTCTTTCTTTTACTTTAGTAATTCATTTCATTACATCACTTGATTAAAATGGGGGAGAATGTATACACCCTAAACTAGTCAAGAAACCACACATATCACTCCATGCAGGTAGGTCCAAGTATGCATTTTATTTTCTTTCTTTTAATTTATTACTTTATTTCATTATATCACTAGATTAAAATGGGGGAGAATGTATACACCCTAAACTAGTCAAGAAACCACACATATCATGTCTTTTCATAGTCCTTTTAGAAGAGACTCTGAATGGAGAATATGAGCTTTGTTCACATTTATCCATGTCTTTCATTTTAGCCATCTTGGTCTTATTTCATGTTTGAATCACCTTTTTTTCCTATTCCAAATCATCCTAAGCCTTTAAAATAGTCATTCCACCATATCCAAGTTAGGTTTTCTATGTTATTTCCATCCCCCTAGGTCTCTATCTTGTAAGACAAGAGTGCTAGACTTGGACTACAGTGTCGATGCCACTAGTGTCCAATTTTAGCACTCCTATCTAAGGTCATTTTGATCTCTAATAGTCAATTTCCTTTTATTAATAAGTCTTGGCCCATTTCTTAGCTTCATCCTTAAGGTTTCCAATCTCGACGAAATGCGATTAAAGCTTGAAAATTTTAAATAAAGAGTCTCCTATATAAATGACTACACAAGGCATTTTATAGATAGAACTTACTACTTTGGCACATTAGATAATAAAAATTAGTCAATAATATAGCTCAACATTTGGCATCACACATAGACTTGCATGCTTGATCAAGGAAAGGCCTAGGTGAAAGTCATTCTTGCATCTACCATGCATATTGATTATGTACATTACCTAAGGGAAAAATACATTTGATTTGAGACCCTAGCTTGAGGGTTAATGTAAGAAATAATTTGGTTAGTAGGGGTTCTAGATTGTGTGATCATTCTCCCCCTAACCTAGTTTTTCTCCCTTTTGTTTTTGATGCATTTTTTGTTTGCATGTGTGTCAATAGATATAGGGTTTAGAGATTTAAATGGACATATTGCGAGCTTTGTTGACTTCCAACCTCTAAAAATTCATAGGTGGGGTCACACAAACACAATGAACAAAACCTAGAAAACTTAGGTATTTTAGACAATAGTGGTAGAAGTGGACTATAGTGATGGTGCCACTAGTGTCCCATTTTGGCACTCTTGTCCAATCATAAAATGAAGACCAGATCCTAATTTGTGATAGTGTCCTAGTTTTGCACCACAATTTCCATCTCTTGAATCAATAATTTTAGTCCATTTTTATAGATAATTTTATTTATATCCCTATGTAATTAATTTAATTAAATTATCCAAAATATATAGTTTACTATATTTTATTCAATTTTTCCCCTTATTCCAAACCCTTTATTGTTAAGGATTTATACCCTAGTTTTTCCAAAAATAATAAAACAAGTTTTCATGTTTTCTAGATTAATCTTTCCTAGTTTCAACATGTTATTTTCCTTAGTGTAGTTCCCTACTTTTTTGTATATATGTCTTTCATTTCATAGCAATCTGATTGACTTCATCTGGTATGACCAAGCTAAATAAAATTCTCTAAAATCCTCATCCATGTTTGATTTTGCATAGATCCATGAGGGAGATTCTAAAAAAAGTGTGGCAAGAACATAAAAGAGAGCACACAAAATATTTTTTTTGCAAGATTTACACATTTTTTTTGATATTTTTAGTAATAAAATATGCAATAAAAATTAACCAAGGTTATATCACAATTGAACACTTTAATCAGGTATGTAAAATTTGCTCTCATTACTCCATATAAATTTATAATTTTTTCTCATTTCATTGGATCAAATTAACTTTTATTTTAATTCTCATTTGAGTTAATAACCATTGAAATGGATATAACTAATAGGGACACTCTAGTAAAATAATTTTTCACATATGCCATATTACAATGATTTATACTCTCATTTTCCCATTCATTATCTAAACAAAAGATGACCAATGCATCTTAAAGAGTGATCAATAAACCAAAATAAAATCTAAAGGTGATCAAAGAATCACATGATGAAATATTATCAATGTATCATACATCATGCAAGTTTATGAATGGAGAAAAGAGGAAGAATCAAAGGTATCTCTATGCAGGATATGGATGCCTGACTAGAAATAGAGCAATGCCCAAGCTTCCCTAGTTTTAATATGCTTAAAAAAAATAAAATGAAACCTAAAATCTATTATAAATATTTTTTGAAACCTTTAAAAATAAGGGTGAAGAAAAAATCACTTCATCACACATATATCCAAGGTATAAGCAAGATTGATATGTTTTATGAAATGTTGGGAGTCTCTTTCATGTTTCTAGTTCAATTATTGTTTTAGGGTATGATTCATGTTCAATTTATGGTTTCTAATAAAAAATAAAATTGGATCTTGAATAGTCAAAAGTATTCCCCTTATTTATCATCATTTTTTGTACTCCACACACACCCACTCTAATTTTTTTTTCAAATAGGAACCCATTACAATCTAAGATCCTAACTCTAATTCTAAAATATTTTTCATTAACATTTATTGTGTATTTAGAAAGATTAAAAATTAAAAATTATTGTCCCTTATGGTCATAATTATTTTTAAACATGCTTATTTCATGTTAATTCACTTGGATCTTTTATTCCAAACACTAGATTTTCATTATGGGTTTTATTTTGACTAACCTATTGATGACTTTCAAAACATTTGTGTGTATGTAGGGTTTCTAAAATTATGTTATAATGGTAAACTATAAATCCTAAATTTTAGACTTCACATAATTTTCACTTCAAAATTTATGCAAATCATGAAATGTTGGGTCTTCACAACTTTTGTTCTTCATGAATTTTGGTCCTCAGTACCTTTATTTATCACAATTTTTGTCTATCACATCTTTATTTTGTAAATAATTGTGTATATTCATGACTTTTCCTTTAAATTATTGCAAGGTCTTCATAATTATTTTACTTTAAGATTTTTGAGCTTTAGTTAATTTTATTTGTTTCAAATTTTATACACCATAAGTTTTGCATAGTTCATGACTTCCGGGGCTTTGCATCTAAAACAATTTGGAAATTTTGTTCATCAAAAAAATTATTTGTTATAACCTTTGGCTATCACAAGATGTGTTCATCACAACTTTTGGCTTCACTTTTTGTGCATCTAAGGCATCATGATATTTATCTAATTCAATTTTAACAATTTTTTTGACACCTAATTTTTTAGAGCACACTAAGTAGCATAATGGATTTTGTGTGAAACTAGAAATACGGTGACACTTGTTTGGGATCATAACGTGGCATTCTATTTAATTTATATAAATTTTATGTGGTATACCAATGAAATTAATATGTAAAGTTAGAATTAAATAATTTAAATAAGTCTAGATCTATTAGACACTAATGGTGTATGAAATGGAATTAAAATCCCCATACTCTAAACTATACGATCTAATTCTAAAGATACATCATGATTATTTATTACTAAATAGCTAAATAAAAATTACCTTCTATTGAGAATTTGAATCCCTATCTATTTACATTTACTTGTAAATTAAATTTAGTAAGATATAATTTAGTTGAATTATCATGAGAACTATGTAAATGAACTAGATAAGATGGCTTACTAATCTAAGGTATTCATAGGAGTGTTTCCACCATCAAATTTTTCCATTAAGGATACTACAGAATAAATAGACAATGTCCTCAATGTAATAGTGTTCAATGGTGAAATTTCTAATTACATAGATCTGTGAGATGTGATAGAGAATGTGGATGCCCATTCATTTAAAGAAAGTTTAACATCCAAGAAAAAGTAATTGGTATCTAACTTCCTACCATTGAAACATCAATAACTACATTTTGTGGTAGCTAGTCTTGAATTAATGCCCTACATTAACCTAATTACATACCTATTATTGAAAGGGAAGGTGTCTGATGTATTATTACACCACATGAAATAATAAATAGTTATTTATTGTATCTAAGGATATGCTTTCCATATATACCTAAGGATCCCCATCACAGATGCCATGTACGATGGGAACATAGTTAAATTATGAAAGAAGACTAGTAAAATTAAAAGTGCATTGAGAAAATGGATTTCTCTAGTGGAAATAATCACCCTCAATTCCAAATACCTCATCCCATCACCAAATTTAGGATGGGAATCCATATTGAAATGGACTTACTAAATATATTATATGGATGTACCATCATCCACTTATTGTAACTAGAATGGGTATCATTATTAGATTTATTGATGACTTCAGAGTTAACTTTTGTCCTCAAAGATATTAACAATGCAAAAATCTAGGAGAAAATGTTCAAGAAGGATAAAATAACAATGGATGGCCATTTATTCATGATGTCTTACCTATTGGACATGGTCATGGTCACTGTCTATGTTCATAATGGATCACTCTAGAGATCAACCCTACTATATCAAGAATAAGGTATGTGAATTATTTTGTTTCATACACATCTATTCATAAATGAGGAACATTGTTAGGATTGATAAGAATGCTTATCCTCAAGTCTGGAAGTTAATTCATGAGTAATTTTTGGCTTAAGTATCATAATAAAATAAGAAAACATTATGTCCAAGGGGAGGTTATTTGTAGTACCCATACTATATGGTAATCATGGCGATAGGAACCAAGATTTCGCCTTTATGTCTTCCAAAGTATATCCCCAAAAAATTATCTAAAAAATAAATAGCTTACTAGATATGGTTGAATATTCATAAATATATGAATAAGAAACATAAAATCATGTTTCATAGGTATTATCTAATGATTACCAAAATGTGTTATAGAAATAAGAGACACTTTAGTGAAGTGTAAAAGATCATATAATTATACTCATTTGTGTCCTTGCACACAAATATTGGGATCCCCAGGGACTCATTCAAAATCATATCACATGTTTGGGTATCCCTTATCAACATTAACCATATGAGCATGATTTTATTTTCTTAAATGAAAAATATGATGATAAGGTCCTTGATAAGGAATATGTGGATTGACTAATAGAGGATGTCTTAAAAGCAATACAAAAGGAACCCTCTTTTACAATCATAGAGGCACACACTAGGATACCACCTTCATGTGGATGGGATTCAATGGATTATTGGTACTTTGGGCCTTCCCAATATAATATGGACTAAGGGGATCCATCCTAAGAACCACCACTAATTATGATGATAATTATTAATCAAGAACAAGATCTAAAGGATTCCCCCATTGTTACCATTTCTTTGGTAGGCGTAGGGCATCTAATAAACATTAACTCTTTTAACACTGAGGAGATAGGGCTTCTTACTATAAGTGTAAATTATGTAGATGAAAGTGTGGGTGTTTCACCTTACATCACTCAGTAGTCTCCTCCTTAGGTGAAAATACAACACTTTATTATAAAAAGGAAAATAAGAGCTCCCAAGGATCCTCTTCAACCAGTAGAGTCCCTTGTGAGTTCAACTATGGGGGAATCATCATAATATAAGGTTGTGGACCAAGGAGAGATTCAAATAATGTAATAAGGATTGGATCATTTGATTAACCACCCTGAAGATGAATAACTAAAAAGGGATAAGGTCTCAAGTATCCAAGGAATAAAAGGAAAAACACTAATGGAGGATGATAAATTAGGTGAGGTCACTACTACTATGGCCACTAATTAATCACTTCATGTTGGTCCTATTGTTTATTTAGTTGTTATAGCTATCTGAATCACTATTTTACCCATTATTCCCATTGTTCCTATTTTCATTCTTATTTATTTGGTTCCCATCATTTATACATTCCCTATTATTTACTTGGTTCATGTTGCCTCTAATTTTCTTATTGATAATTTATCTATTATTGTCGATGTTAATTATAAAACTAATAGATTTCATTTTAAGAATAATATGGGATCCCGTAAAAGTGTTCAATTTCATGTTTCCTCTACTCATTTTAAATTTATAATGTCTTCATCTACTACTACTTAGACTTTCTATTATTTCATCCACAAGAACTAATAGAATAAGCCTACATACATTGTGCACCCCATGACTTTATTTATTAATGTGGACTTGTAGAAAATGAAATTTACATACTTTGTATACACATTACAAGTAGAGACATTAATGTAATCTTTAGGGGACATTTTGATAAAGACCATTGTTAAGGACACTCATCTAGTTGACCCTACATAATTAGTGCTTCCATAATGGGATATAAACTTAAAAGCCTAAGATATACAAAGACCCAATTTGAGAATAAAAGAGCTACGCACTTGGAACTCTATTGTTAATAAATCAATAGGGATTGTTTAGAGACTAAAGAAGATAAAGATAAAAGATGAATCTAGAAGGGACCTTATTTTAGAGTAAACACAAGATGTCTTCTCCCTATCTAAAATAAAAAATAGGATAATTGGATAGCGTCCCTATAATCAAGTTTATTTAGCCTATTTTTAGACACATACATAGGATTTTATTGCACTACATGAATGCATTGAAAAAGACAAAAAAGAACTAAAACAAGAGCTACATCAAATCTAAGACCAATAACAAATTTTACATGTTCATAGGGAAAATGAGAAGAACATCCAAAATGTAGCCCTTGGGATGTATAATGTTTTCAACACCATCAATTCAGTGATAACATAATTGTATCCCCATATTGTTGAAACATATAAATTATTAAATTATTTAAAAGAGGATGAGAATAAATTGAATTTACTTATATTGTACATAACCAATAAGTATTTTATCCACTTCAATCTGATGACACCACTTGAAGTAGCCAATACTCTCAATTTGGTGGTCATTAAGAAGCAAGAAGCATGATATTAGGTGTTGAGTGTGCAATAATTGATACCAAATCTACCATAATATGTCATCCTCATTGGGATTGAAGTATCCATCTCCTAATTTTTCCTTGAGATTATATAATCTTATTGATTTTAATTCCATTTTCTCTAATTTTTCATAACTATGGCTATTAATATCTTTGAATAATTTTCATGTTGGTGAGTAATATTTATGTTATGTTATATTTCAATATTATTTCCTTCATGTAAGAAGGAATTATATTGATATATTTTATTCACTGTACTTTATGTTATATCTCAATTATATTTTCCTCATGTAAGAAATAATTATATTGATATATTTTATTCACTGTACTTTATGTTATATCTCAATTATATTTTCCTCATGTAAGAAAGAATTATATTGATATATTTTATTCAATGTTTATTGCATTAGGTAAAACCATTTAAAGTGTGATATATGTGTCAACATGGTTGTATAAGGTGTCACCCATATGCATGTATCTATGACATTTGGATCATAAGTAATAAGTATGTAAATATGTCTAATGATTGTACCAAAATGTGGGTTGAATGGATCTTTAATGTTGAGTCCAAAGTCTTGTAAAAATGTCATACTATATAAAATTTGGAGTTTTTATTCATCAATATTAATTTATTATTGATAATCACCTTATATATATGTTTAAATAGTAAAAAAAAATTATCATGAATGATTGTAACCTTTATGTGTTATAGTTATGATACTGAGTTCTAGTAGAATGTACTAGTGAGTGTTTTTGTTGAAATTGTGTCACATTGATGGTGTATTCATTATTATATCCTTGTTTTTTTTAATGCATCACAATGAGTTTTTTCAATTTTTATGATCCTATGATAATCATAATATCATTTACATTTTTGATGTGATAGGTGTCCCATAATTCATTGTCTAGTGGATGATAATATGATGATATTATGATCAATTAATATTTGTAATATTATTCTTGGTTTATATTTAAGACTCATTAATTACAATGTTATTTTAGATTTAGTATATGAAATATCTAAATTATTTACTTAAATCTATGATTACTTATTTGCCAAAGTCATGTTAGAATTTAGTGTCTCTAGTATCTGGTTGAAATAATATTGTAACTATTATTTGCACTTAGAATGTACTCATGACTTTAATTTTTTCCTTTCATTTTCCACTATAATATTGTTCTTGAATAGTAATTTATGTTTTGTATCATTTAGTTATATATGAATCATTCTAACATTATCTTACTATAATATGTGTGAATATATATTGAGATAGATATTCATTTAAAGTGTTGAATTTTAACATGAATAGCTGATCATATGTCATATATTTCATGTTGGTATCACATCATCATTATCATAATACTTTGTAATTTGTCCATTTAGATTTTATAAATTCACTAATAAAGGAATATATGGAATATATTTCAACTTCCCTATATTTACTTGTGGTTTATACTATATAACTGATTTTTATGTTATGATTGGTTCCTTTTCCATTTTATTACTTGATTCACCAAATTCATATTATGCATCTCAACTAATTGAATGGTTTTGATGGAGGAATGATAGTATGATATTATAATTATGATTTTAATTGGTTATCATTAGTAGTTGGGTCAACTTATGATACCTAAAAGGTTCATCAAATGTTGGTTATGTATAAGAATATAATTCATGCATGAATTTGAGACATTTGTGTAATGTTAATGATATTAATTCCATAACATGTATCCAATATCACCCTAAAGTTAATTTGTATTGCAATAAATTAATCATAATGTGAAAAGTAGTAGATACCATCTTAGGGCCTAGTTTTAAATCCAATGATATGGTCCCAATTATTTGATGTAGAGTGTTACCAAATAATTTTATTCTTTAATCTCAAATTTTTAAAGTAGCCAATTCGATACCCATTATTTTTATAAATGAAGTGTTATACATATTAAATCCAAAACCATTATCTACCAACACATGTTTTATCATGTTACTTATCAATTGAACTTGAATTAATAATGGTAGTTTTTTTATTAATTTTGTTTCCATAGGTAGGCCTTATTTGTCAAAGGTGATGACTTTATAGATAACCTTGATTGCATTCATGATAGATTTAAATTATTCACATTGTGTATTACTAGGTGAAGTTGTTTCTTGTAAGGCATTTCATATGATGTCTTTATATATTGTTGATCTATTTACTAACTAAAAGATAGAAATTTTAGCATGGGTGTCATTTATATTATCTATTATGTCATACGATTTAGGTTGATTACTTTTATTTAGAAGAAGTGGTAGGAATTTAAGAGGAACATGTTGACTCCATTATTTCTTTTATGGGTGATGGGGAACTCTACCTCGTCTAATGTTGATAACATGGATCACACAATCCAAAATAATCCATGGGAAAATAATGGGATAGATGGTATCTAATACAACCTTGAGGTCTAATTTGATGATGAACAAAAGGATTCATACATGCAATTTGAAATCTAATGGTAATGAAATGAAATTTGGATTAGATGTTTTAATAATATGATTTAAGGAAGGTGTGTGATTATCCATTGTTAATTTTATATTATTAGTGTTATTAGATATAATCCATTTGTTTACATAATTGATCTAAATAAGATACACTATCTAATTAAAATAATATGAAAAGATCACCTTCATGACTTGCATTAAAAAATAAGATTCATTTATTATAGGTCTGGGTAATGTATATTATTAGGAAATAATAAAAAATTATGTATAAGAATAAAACCCTAAGGCTGAAATTTGAAATCCTAGAAGAATGAGAACCTAATGGAGACCTATTGTTTAATATGTTTTAATATTATTTGTTTTTATAAATCCTAATATGATATAAACTAGTAGAATAGTTTATATGGATAGATATGGTGTTCATACATACATTTGAATGTAAAATATTTATACCAATTACACTGATTTGAAAAGTAGCATATGCTAAATATAGTAAGTATAAAAAAAATGGATAAGTACTTAGATATTTTGACTGACTATCTCACTAATACTAACTTCTGATAGTGGAAAAGAAATTGAATAAGGCTTATGTTTTAGTAGGTTATATAACTATGTATATGTCTACATAGGGTCAATTCCATAAGATCAAGGGTAGTATAAACTATTGATACTTATTTGTGTGTGTTGATAATCACCTATTCTAAATTATGGGTTGGAGACCATATGGTTACCTTCACCTATTTCTAAAATATATTTCTATGTGATGGTAAACATTGATGATGGGAAAAAGAACATAAACTAGACTCCTTGAATTTGACACCCTAAGTTTACTTGTGAGGGATAAAAACATATATAAACTTGGAAAGTGTAATGGGTTTAACTAAACTAAATCACCAACTTGATTATTTATGGCTATATATGTATTCTATAATCCAAGGAGGGAAATCAAGCCACATGTATTTCTCCCATTTAGTGTGATTTTAAAACTTTCTCTTATTTATATGAATGAAGTTAACAATTTGAATTTGATATTAGAAAATTATTTTTTTTACTTGGATTTGGTATGCTTCAAAATTTTCTTATTATTATTATTGGTGATTGATTTACAATTTGAGGATAATATGGAAAATTTTCTCAATGTGCAAAAGTGTATAAAAGTGTGATAGATAAGTGCAAAGTCCCCTATCAGGTGAGGCCTTGATTTTATATATATATATATATATATATATATATATATATATATATATATATATATATATATATATATATATATATAAGTCAAATTAGGTAAATTGACATGCCACCAACACACCATTTACATGGGATTACCGTAAGGAAATATTTTATTTTATAAATTATGTTTTGCTAAGAGAATATTAGTATGATCAGGCTTAGATCACTATGGACTATTAATATTGACCTAACTTGATGTTATTGACATGTGGACATGTGGACTAAACTAAAGGTCTTGAGATGTATGTGCATGATAGGAATTTTTTGTAAATATGTAGTGAGTTTACTTTAGGTATGTAATATTATAGTGAAAGGATCAATATCATAAGATAACATGTAGGTGTAAGATAATGGTTGGTTAAGAACATATTTGTGTGCATAATTCATGTGTGGTAAACATATGTAAGGATTGTGATTTTTAAGTACTTAATAAAAAAATTAGTATCTATAGTGTGAAATATATAATGGATTAAATTGAAAAGACACAAATTATTTCTTATATTGATGCAAATATTGGTAAAGAGTGAAAACACATAGAGAGAAAAATTATTTATTATATTACAATGATTTGAAAAAATATATGATTAATTATGGTGAATTAAATGTAACATGGATAAGTGGCATTTTAAACCACTCAAGTAATAAATAAAATAATTTGGATTTAAAATGGAAAGGGAATAATTATGGAGTAGTTATATGGTACCTTTGCATGCCTTCAAATCAAAGCTAAATTTCATACATACACATGCCAATTGGGTGTATATTTATACATGTATCTTTATGTGTGTATATATCGATACACATTTAAATTTATTTTAAGTTTTGAATTATGCTGAACTTTAAATTTTTTAGGCTACTATAATTTAATACCATATATTGAAGAATAAACATGAGGAATATAAGGCCTAAAATTCCACTTTGATACCAAAATTTATTATTGGAAAAAATAAAATATTAGTTAAATATCTTGTGATATCTGAAAATGGTTTTATTGACTTTTATTTTATGGAAATTTATGTTGGTTTTTTATATTAATTTATATATATGTAGTTTAATTTAAATTAAACAACACTAGTATTATAATCAAATATTTTTCAAGACTCTATTAAATAATCTTAATAACCTCATGAGACTATATTATATGGTATTGGTGTTTCTTATCTGTCTCCCCTTTAACTAAATGTGAATGTCCACCTCTTTCTCACTTTTTTATTTTTAGCTGTTGAAAGTCGAGACACAAAATAATATTGATGAAATCTAATTAAAAAACACCTATAAATAGATAAGTGTTCTATTAAATTAAATAATACATTAATCATTTATAAATACACATATTATTTGTACATGAGAGGCATATTTTATTATTATAATATTCCCAGTGATTTCACTATTATATTACATGGGGTCTAACTATTAGAGGGATACTTAGTGGATGTTATATTCCCAAACCTAATGCAATCCATCAATATGTTTTCCTTGATACTGTAGGTTATATATTGAATTATTTTACGTACATAGGAGTCACAATGTACAAGTTAAATACATAAGAGTGAAGAATAAAATAAGTAAAATAAATTTAAAAATTCAAATTTCAGCTACAAGCACCTTGCAATGATAAAAAAGATACACCCCAAACACCTACCATTAGTGAATTGTAAAGTCATGGAAACTCTATCAAATCATATCCAAATTTTATTGAAATAGTAATCCTAACTTTAATTGCATGTTTCTAGATTTATATATTTGTGATAGGTCTTTGTTAATATTATATATCAAGATAAAACATTTATAATATTTTATGTATATTGTTTTTATGTTATATTATTTATTTAGGCATTATTAATATATTTTTTAAATGTATTTCATTTATTTTCACTAAATTTTTGTGAACCTAAATTATCTTATACCACTATCCAATGTTACATTTTGCATTGAATCCTAATTACCTCATACCTCTTAGGGTTTCATCGTATATCATGCTTATGAATTTAAATTATCAAATTTATTTTAAACCCTAGTTCACTTGAATTAATATATATGGTTTGTATGGTTTCATGTTTGACTCTATTTTATACCATCGAAATTAAATAAATACCATGTTATATACATACATACATACATACATACATACATGTATGTAACCTAGTATTTATTTAATTTTGATGGCATAAACTAGAGTCAAACATGAAACCATACAAACCATATATATGAATTCAAGTGAACTAGGGTTTAAAATAGAGTTAAGAATTTAAATTTATAAGTGAATGAGATTTCCTTAATATGTTTTATTTATTTATTTTTATGTGATGTATGATTGTATCCTAAGGATTTATCACCAAATTTTAGATATATCATTTCAAACCATAGGAGTTAGCTATAGAACTTGTTTTGATGCATATGTACATCAATTGTCTAATTTTTTTAGATTGCAATGGATAAAAACACCCCTTTAGCTTATAGTAAATTCAGATATACACCTAAAATTAAATTTTCAATATCTCATATTTATTATTTCATAGTGGAATACCTTAGCATCTTATTGGAAAAATTTTATACTAAAACATTAAGGTTATTATAAATTTTAGATTTATCATTTAAAAACATATAAGTTAGATATATATCCTATTTCTATTCATATGTGTGTCAATTTTATAATTTTTTTAGAATGAAATTGATAAAAAAAAATCTCCTTTAACTTTTAATAAGTTTAGATCTAATCCTAAATCAAAATTTTGATCTCTAAAATTTATTATTTCATAATTAAACACCTTATCATCTTACTAGAAAGTTTTCC
Organism: Torreya grandis; assembly: GCA_037957365.1. NCBI lineage: Eukaryota > Viridiplantae > Streptophyta > Pinopsida > Cupressales > Taxaceae > Torreya > Torreya grandis. The sequence continues at coordinate 438,680 of JARHVA010006302.1, forward strand.
TACTTAATGTCTCAACAACACACCCATGTCAAGAAGAGATAACTATAAGCTAGTACCAAAGGACCAAATAAACACATAGGGGTTTACGTAAACAACGTGAAAGGAAAAATGGTAAAGATAATAACAAGGCACTAGTATATTACTAAGACTTTAAGGAATATTCCCTTTAGTTATTTGTTTTAACTATTGTTCATTTTGTGTACTAGGTTGCGAGTTTTTCTAAAAGTTTAGTGAAATTATAGTGTAGCTTTGGGGATTTCAATAGATGCCTACTATAATTTTAGTGTATACCTAGGTACTTTTATTTAGTTCTTTTTTCCTTTTTCTAATCCATTCTAGTTATCTTTCACTTTCTATATTGGCTATGTGATCTATCAAAATCTGTTTATTTACCTTATCAAATAGAAAAATAGGGTTCTTGTTAAACATACATGATTTCTCATGCTTTCAACCTAACATTATAAGATTGAATACTTTTCCAATTCATTAGAGGTACATAAATAATAGATCTATAACATTAATAAAGATTAATTTGTTATATTTTAAATAATTTAAGCTTCATGTCCTATATTCTTGTTCACATTGAAATATTTACTATGCAATTATTTATTAAAAGTTTTATAAGTCATGATATTGAATTGTTTAAATATGTAGATACTAAATATGAATTATATATCACCTCAGACTTGTATACTTGGAAAGTTATTCTCATGGTTATACCTTTCAGTTCTAAAGACCTTCCTATTGCCAAGAGGATCGCATCCACTATCTCTTGTTCTATGTATTATCTCTTAGTTAGAAAATATGTTATTGTGATGACTAGGATTTTTGTACTACTCCAATTTTTTTATAACTACTTATTATCATCCTCTCCAAATTTTGGACCTATACCTATTTTTTAGATTCCTAAACACTTTCATCCCATCTAGATACCTATGTTGACACTACTATCCTACACCAAACTAAGTGTAAATCTCCACAAATTCATCAAATTTACAAATGAACTATATCCCCATGGCTATAATAAGTAATTTAATTTGAAATATTTCTAAAAGGGGTCAATAAATATACATGATCAACCCTCATTCATTCCTCATCTAACATAGACCTAACATAAACCTAACAACTAACAAGGTAAAATTCAAAGGTACCCAATAAAGCATTAAAGTGATAAATAATTGCTTATTATCTCTTCAATATCAGTCATGGGGATAACCCATATATAGGTCTAAAGTACTTACGGAGAAATCCATGATCCATACTTGCCAATTTACAAGCTAGGTCACTCTATGTACATGTTTCATCTTGATTCACACACAAACCAATATGTAAGGGAGAAATACATAAGTATGAGGCTCTCTTTAGAGTATTAAACGTGTAGGAAACACACATTGATATAGGGATCCTTGGGGAAAATTGACAACATATGACTAGCAAGCCATTTTTTCCATAGTCACTCTAAGGGTGAGGAAGAAAGGGGTTTGATCATTTGAAAATGAATGATAACCTATGTGTATCATATGAACACACTAAAGTAAAGGTGATAAAAAAACCCAAAAGTTTCTATCTGGTCATACCTAAATCCAATTGATATTACATACTAGACAATCAAATAGTAACATTAGAGTAATCATCTACACTCAATGAAAGCATTCGAGGTTCCAAAATGTAAATTTCTAGAATCCAATAACTATAATAGGATATTTATCCAATAAATTTATATCCTATTTCAACCTAGATCTACATGCACATAGTAAATTAGATAAGTAATTTTGTTTCTAATTTAATATAATATCAATCAATAGTTGTAATTTCATTTTTTAGCATATGTGAATATTATGAATTCAGAATATTGTTTATTTAAGTTTATAAATTAATTATCTTACTATATATCTATTTATCACCCTTGTACATATTAATTTATATATTATTAACCCTATAATATATTGACTCATCTCAATTTAGGGTTAAACATATGCTGAACTTGACTTCTAAAATATTTGAACCAAACCCTATATTGCAATCTAGGGTTTCACCTTCCACTAAAAAAATAATTTTTCATATTGTTTGTTCCGTATATAATTTGTTAAATGAAAATAAATTAGGTAATGCTTACTTGTACTTTTTTTTGGGCATTTTTTCTCCTCTGTGTGGTTGCATCCAAAATTTTAACCTTGCTCACCATGTTTACTTCTACTACAAGCCCTAGGAAGCCCAATTTTTTGGATCAATGGTATAATATTCCATATGACCAATGCATTTCATATGATTATATTATGACATCTCAAAAATGTGCTTAATCCCCATCATTTTCTTAAAATTATACTAATGAAATAAGTAATGATGAAAATGCATGTCTAAATGAATATGTTGATGATCATAACATGCTTTCAAAATATGGTTATGAGTGTTATTTTGATCCTCTTCAATGTGAATTTGAGGAGCATATTTTTCCTATTTCTTATTTTTAAATTATGAAAGACAAAAAAATTTAAAAATGATCAATTTTTTTAGTACCTCAAATAAGGATGATAAAATATATATGAACAAAGATAAAATTCATGACATTAAATTTAAAAATATTTGATGCATACATTCTATCTATGAATTATAAATTTAATGTTCTTATCTTATTTAAAATGATACAAATGTTTAAAAATATGGATGTGTCTCCTCTCTTCAAAATGATGCCAATGTTGAAAATCTTATTCCTTAGTGAGATCCCTCAATTGAAAGTAGTGAATTACTCCTTTCTCTCTAACTTTTGATGATAGAAATACATTTAATACTTCCTCTCCTATCTTGTTTGACTGGAAAAATGATACTGCATGTGAAATTACTAATAAATCTATTGTTAAATATGCATATTTTTGGATATATAGTTAAATTACCAAGTACATTTGATTCATCTCCTTTCAAAAGCAAGTCTTATAAACCAAAAAAAATCAAAAGTGCAAATTAAATGAAAAAAGGAAAATGTTTCATTAAAAGTCTCTTTATCACATGATCATTATATACCAAAATTAGAAAGTAATAATGCATTTTCTTTCACTTCTTTGGAAAGCAAAAATGAAAGTGAAAATTGTTTCTTTCCTTCTTTTAAAATTGAAAATGAAGTAGAAAATGTTTATTTTCCTCTGTCCTTCATATTTTATGCTAAAAAAGAACAAGTTTTTATAAGTGAATCTATTTCTCCTAATATTATTATATGTAATTAAATATCATGTAATGTAACACCTTGCAATGATAATGATATCAAACTTCATGCTATTCAAAATGATATACTTGTCTATTTAGTAAATGTTGTAAAACCATGTGATTATCCTATTTTATAGGGTTGTAAAGAGTTTATCATTCATATGTTTCATATGAATGGTAGTTTAAAATATTTATACTAAACTCTAACCTCTTTACCAATCTCTACTTGTGATATGCTATCTATCATGACTACCCTGGTATATCTTCAGTGACAAGTGAATAACCTTAAGTTTCAAGTTTACTCTCATTAGGATATGTTTGAGATGAATAGATTACAAGAACAACCTCTTATTAGAGATATTTTTTAATAGCCTTATCCTTACAACTTTATTGTGCATGAGTTATCTTCCATCAATGGTTAAGGGGATCCTTATACCCATTTGAAATCACATATACACTCCTTTAAAAATTAGGATAAGGATATATATTTGATATTAAAGGTTTTCCATTAAAGTTTATCTTAAGAGGCTATTGATTGGTTGTATATAATCCCATGTGGTTCTTTATTAAATTTAAAAAAACATGAATTTGTTTTATTATCCAATTTTCATTGATATACCTTACATAAGTTAAAATTAGATCATTTTCAAGTGTTAACACAAAATGAACATGTGTTCATTGAAGAATATGCTATCAGATTTAAGGATATATTTTATTCATTAAATTATACCCCCTCAAATCTAGAAATGAAATTTTTATTTAGTAGGGGTATTATTTCTCTACTTATATAAAGAGCATTTCACAAGCCTTTTGATTCACTAAAAACCTTACATTGGGATGTGTATAAATATGCATGTGCTCTAATGAATACTAAAACTAAATTACTTATTTCTCCACATCAAGCAAACATGGTATAAACAATGCTTTCAAAGAAAATAATAAACCAAATAAAGGCCATAAAAAACTTCCAAAACCTTCTTCAAAATCAATAGTGCATAACAAAGAACAAAAATTAAAGGTATTAAACAAAATAAAGGAACATACTTGCATAATATCTCTTGTAATTAAATCATATACCTCTATAACAACCCAACCACTTCAGTTTTATTGGTACCAAGATAGACTACATGATATATTTCATATACTATTAGATAAATGAATGACAACAATTATTGTTAATTACCTTTACCCACCACATAAATTTTAAAATGTTAAAGGAAAACATTTTTGCCCTTATCATGGTATAAATGGGCACCATGATAATGATTAGTTTTCTCTTGATAAAAAATGTACAAATTTAGTAGATCAAGACTTATTTAATTTTAAATGAATACATCTAGATCCCTTCCCATAATTATTATATAATTTATTTTAAGAGGGTTGAGGCATCCCATGTTACTCCTTTTATGGAACATCTGGTCCATCAACTTTTTCATAAGACAATCACTAGTATGAGTCCTCCTAGTGTTCCCTCTACCAAGACTGATCTTTCCCACACTGATCCTATAAAATAACCATTTTTTATCAGGTTTCCAATATAAATACATGCATAATGGGCATATATACATAATATATTTGGGTACCTATATTAACACATACATATTCATGAGGTATTTTTATGCATACATTAGCTATAGTGACAAGTGAAACTATAAGTTCTATTACCACATGATCATTATAGTCAAGTGTTCTTATTTCCATGTAGGTTTTATTACATACAATTATCAATTCATTATCACTAAATTTCAAGTTTTGTTAAATTGAAATATTTTATGTTATCATGAAATTTATCATATCCAAATATCAATTACATACAAAAAGTGCAATTAACATATACACAATGAATAAATAAGTAAAAGCACACATTCATGTGAAACAAAGATACAAAATACAATCTATTAAAAATAACATGATATAGTTCTTAATTATACTACACAAAATATTAAAATATCCAAATCACCTAAACATGTTTCTATTATTACTACATTAAAGAAACCACAAATCACTCAATGATGGGTTCTATGAACCCCTACTCCTTTTATTGTATCTTCACAACCATAAATTCTTATTATACATATGTAGAGCATTATATATCCTAGAGTGCCTTATATTACACCTTTACATGTTCCTTATTAGTACAACTATTTTATTACACTAGGTTTACAATGGGGAAATACTTATGACCATACTTTGGATGAGTTCATAATATATTTTTTTCTTTTCAAATATTCTAAATATATCAAAAATACTTTAAAAAATACTTTTAGCTTTCATATGTTATATTGGCTCTTTAGGATATATGTAATTAGTTCCATGTTGGTAGATAAAATATTACCTATTTATATATACATGTGTTTCACACATATTTTAAGTGTGATTCAGGCACACCTAGGCATGTTATCTATGGAATTTTAGATGTTGGGACTTCTCTCTACTGATGTCATTTGGACATTTGGGTCACCCATACATTTTATCATGATACATATAGGTTATATAATTCTATGATAATTTTAAATTACCATGTTTGATATTATATACTTGGATTTTCCTTTATCCATGCTTATATCCTTCATAAAGTACTTAATATTCAATGTACATAACATTTTTACTGACATATATTCTAGGGACTAGTAAAATATGTTAATGATGGTTTCTTGTGTTTCATGCTTTCCATTTATGCACTTCCTTCAGTGTCTTATTTATATATGGAATATGCCTATAATATCTTACCTCATTAACTTGGATTTTATTCTTGACTATAATGCCTTATTTATCTCTAATCTTACTTGTCATATAGGTACTTTGATCATTCTCTTTTGACACTCTTGACCAATCTTGCTATAGCTAAGCTCTTAAGCCTTCTTCACTCTTAATACTTTATCTCTTTTCTTAAACCTTGAACCCTTAATTTCCTATGGATTCTCTTCATCTGATAACCATGATCATTACCTCATACACAATTATTAAATCCTCATTGACTCTTTTCTCACACTCGTCTCTCTCCTTGATGTAGATACTTAGGTCTAAAAGTCTAAAACAAGGATCTATGGCTCTTGACTACCCAAATAAGCTTTATATAATCACTAATCTACATATAATTACCCTATTAATTATATAATCCAATAATACACTCTTAAAAAAATGTCTCTTTCATAATCTTCACTTTCCTTCTTTAGGCCTCTTTCTCTAAGAGCCCTCCTTAATCACAAATCTTGATGGTTTAACCATTCTTCCAAGGATAAAAAAATGAGGGAATATTTGGATACCATTTATCCATATTTAAATACACCTATATTTTAAATTTTCAAATCCCAAAATATATCCCTTAACTCAACACCTCCTTCTCTTAATTAGGCCTCTTTAACTCTCATGCAAGCACATAGTTTTAAAAATGTATACTATATGGTCTGGTTAGGTATGGAAACTATTAAATCCTATATTAATAATTAAAATACAATTTATTAAAAAAATTATTATTTTTGGTTAGATTAATAGATAATTATGATATTTTCCATATACAAGCCCTAGGTTAGTCTTATTAATGCATGTAAGGGCCGAGAGTGCATAACAAAGGATTTCAATATTTTATCAAAATTTAAAATTCAAAAAATTATATATTATGGTATATAAAAAATTATTACACTTATTAAAATATTAATTATTCATTAATCCACCCCCAAAAGGATCTTACATGTAAAAATATATAATTATGTGTTCTTTATGGACTATGTGTTAGTTTTTATTATCTTTTGAACCTATATTAGGTTTAAAATATTAATAATAAGTTATGATCACTAATAATACACTCTTTATAAATATAATAAGTCAAACCAATCCAATAACCAATTAATAATAATCCAACCTAACTCTCTTTCTTGATCTTGTTGACTATGTATGGGCAGAATTTTGGAATAGATTGTGTAAGACTAAAATGATAGTTTGGTAGAATATTGAGTATTAAAATGGACTTATAAAAATAAAATAGTATTATAAATAATATAAAAAAACTCTTTATCTTTTCATCACTTGAAAAATCCTCAAAATAAATACCCTACATCCTTTATACTAGACTGTGTAAAACCCAAATTTATTCTCTTTTGTGATTGTATTGTAAGTATCACCTAGTTATCTAAATAGATATCGATTAATCATAATATAACCATGAATATAAATATAAAACATCAATTCTAGTCATATTAATTCAATCATAATTATTCAAACTCACTTGTTTGTTCAATCTTCTCAAGCATATATACAAATCAAATACATAATTTTGGAAAAGCAGGCAGAGTTCACAAAATTTTGAAATTTTATTCACTCTTGTATTTGTTTACTAAAAGTTACCCTTTCACTATTAATATACTAAAAATCAATAAAAAACTCTATATTTACCAATAGAAACATCATTTTTAATTCTAAAACATACAAGAAATTGTCCTTCCAAGGCCAACCCATGTAGAGTGGTAGTTACACAACAACTTTCATGGCTCATTTATCTTATTCTATGACTTTAAAATTAAAAGACCACTTAAAAATTCACATAGGAAATTTTTAAATCCTCACAAAAATTAATCAATCTTTAAATTTTCCATAAGACTCCACAATACCTTTTCAAGATAGTCTTATAATTCAAATTTTCAAAAATGGGATTTTGGTGGGAAAATTTGAAAATGATAGAAAAACTATCTGAAAGACTCTTAGTCACTCAAAAACAACATAATGGTCTCCATAAGACCTATAGCACCTTAATAAGACTAAAATTAGTCATAATACACTATTGTACATAGTAACTCCTTTATTATATAATGATTTTCTGTATCAAAGTCCCCAAGTGGGAAAAATTTGAGCTCCTTCTTAAATGTGCTTGATCCAACTTTTTTTTTCATTGTTTTATAATTATTCCTCTAAGGATATTCTAGGATATTATATTTTTTATCCTCTTATCCTACTCTTTTATTTTTAGTTGGGTTTTATTTCTTTATCATCTAGCTTTGCCTTGCTTCCTTATAAATTCATCTTCTATCTCTATGAAGTACTTGACCTACTATAATGACTTATTCACCTCATATTATATGTTATCTATATCTAATTTAGATTCATAATAATTTTATGGTTATCATTCTTCACTTCCATTTCTATTACATTACATATTTCTTCACTGATCATTCTTGGTTAAAGTAATCTTGGCTAGTCTATCTTTTAATTTACTTTCAAAAGTATCATCACTAACTTCCCATACATTTGAAAACCTAAATGGTGATTTACATCATCTAAAAATAACTTATTTTTAGTCTTTACCTCTTATTTATTCACTTTCATAGCTACAACATTGATCTCCTCTTCAAATTCTTTCTTGTCATCAACTAGTAAGTTCATTTCCTCATATTTGCTTATCTGCAAATTGACTCGTTCATCTCCTATTTTCATCTATAACTCTTAGATACTTATTTTTTCATATTATTATTTCATATTCAAATTATTATCATCCTCCTTAAGCTTCTCTCTTGAACTAGACACCATCTATTCATACCATTCATATATATCTTTCTTCTTAGATTACTTTTATATCTCAAAGTTATCTCTATTCTTATAAAAATTAGATGTTCCTTCATTGTCTTCACCTATAAACATCCACAAATGATTAGTTTTAAGACTTGGAGGATTATATGCCTCTTTTTATACCTCAATAATTAAAAATATTTATTCTCATTTCTACTCATCTTTTGCTTCATCATCTTCTTCTTTCCCAAGAATTAATCCTTCTTCTAGATAAGATATAGAAAAATCTTCAACATCAATCACGATCACTTCATCTTACCCAAGGTGATGATCACCTTATTCTTCCTACATATTAACCTGCTCACTCATCCAAAATTTCTTAATATCTCTTTTGAGTTTCTTATAGAGCAAACTTTTATTATATTACCTCATATTTCTATTCTATCTTATCTCAATAAGTAGCCTTATAGGTGTTGATGTCAACATACCCCCATTTCTAAAAATGGGGACCCTTGTTTCAAAATTTTCTAAAATTATGATTTTAATTGAAATTTACACTTGATAAAAAATATTTATTTGAAGAGCATCCACACCTGATTATCATTTAGCTTAGCTTACATGTTCCTATTTAATCCTTATCTTATTCTTCCTATGTTTTCTAATGGTTGCTTTTATGTTTATAGGTTGCAATTTTAATGGAGTCTCAACATTATGGATAATGTCTATGGTTTTGATAATTAATGATAAATTTAACCTTTAATTAGTCATTGGTTCTTAATTGTTAAATTGAATTCATGTATGAGCATCTAGAAACCCTTAGTATAATTCTTTAACCTAAGCTTTTTAAATCTGAATTCAAATTTATGTAGTATCACTTTATTTGAAAAAATATGGGAAAGTTTTGTGTTCAGTTAAAACTTACCTTATATTTTATCCTGAGGTATTATTCATGTTTATTAACATGAATAAGACCTTGGTCTAAAATTTTAACACTAAAGTTATTTATGTCTCAAGACCCCCTTAATTCTTTATTATTTTCATGGACTATCTAAACTTAGGGTCCCCTTTATTATTTTTTAAAACATAGCTTAAAATTTTTATCATAAGGTTTTATCATGTTTATCAACATGAATAAATCCATATTATAAAAACATTAGCCTAAATTCTCTCTATTTACCAAACATTACTTGCTTTATTGTATTGACTATAAGATTGATGGTGTGTATTTGGCTAGGAGAAGTTGATCCAATGGTATGCAAAAAAATCAATAAGTCAAGTACCTCGATTGACAATACACATTCAATCAGACAAAAATATCTAACTATGTGAGATTAGAGTTGAAAAATAAAGACATGGCCCCAAGTTAAAGCTTGATCATATTCTTGAAGATTGATGGTATGTGGCTGAGTCTACACATTATGATCAATGGTGCATGTTAATTCAAAACTTCAATAGAACCCCAAGACAAGTAAAAATGTGACAAGTGTCACAATTTCAAAAAAATAACAATGATCATCTAATGGCATTGAACCCCTTGGATTGATATTCAATGGAGATAATTTGATTAGTTGAAGATGATTTGATGGGGTGAAGTGAGGGTTGAGAAGTCAAAGCCCAATGAGCAAGCACTATAGAGAAAAGTGTCACCATCATGGAGATTGACTCAAAATATCAATGTCCTATGGAGCAAAGGATAGAGCCTAGATGATCTATATAAATGATGTGTATTGATCCCTGTAACCAAGATCTAATGGTACATATTAAAATTTGACTTTTCAAAGAACCCAATGATGAATGAGGAGCTTCCACAAGGTGCAAAGACATTGGCCCAAGAGGAACATGATAAATGGAGACATAGAGAAGGCCTATGAAAATGACTTATGGGATAATCTTAGATGATAATCATCAAATTGACCAATAATGTTTGATCTCTTAGATCCAAATCAATGATCAAAGGTGAGCTAAACTTTTCAATAAGTCAAGACCCAATGAAATGTTGACACATGTCTAAAGGACAAATAGTCACTTTTAAATATTAATGAGTTGGGTGACATGATAGAGCCACATAAGTGCCAAGTTATATTAAGATATTTCATGGACCTAAAAAGGTAAAGGTATAAATACATGATGTAAATAAAGTCTAAGGCATGAAACTCATTGTTTAAACTAGCTTCCACCATTAAAGAACTATGAAAACCTTTAGAACATTCCTAACAAGTATGGAAGCCTTAATTCAACCTTGTGTTCATCATAATCAAGATAAATAACATTAAATTATCACTTATAAACATAATTCAATCCAAAAAAAGTGGAAAAAAAGTACAAAAAAAAATGGAAAGGGAGGATCAAACTAAAAAGGATGAAGTCAATCCAAAAGAGAACACTGAAGATTTTAGTGACATTTGGCAGAGTGATAGGAGGCTTCCCTTCATGAATTTGGCCAAATGCAAATCATATGTTATTATTCAAGTTGAATTATGGATGTATAAGGAAATAATGGGCCTCAAGAAGAGAATGGAAATAATGGAACATAATCAGGAAGCTGATCGAAAAAAATCAATAATATAGAAATGCAGATGAGAGATATTCCTATCAAACTTAAATATTATGAGAATAATCTTAAAAGGCTCATTAAGGAAAGAAGAATGAATATGGAGGAGGTTACTTCTAGCATATGTGCTACTACTGCAAACCTTGGGAAATGAGCTAATGAGGAAATAAAATCTTTGGAGGGGCTCAGTAAGAGGACCAGACAGAGCTCGAAGAAGAAAGCTTTGCAAGAGGCTGCTACATTGGCTACAATATCCATATAGGACACTACTATGATTGGAAAGGAAGTGGTGAAGATGATCATGGAATTAGAAGAATAGGCTCTTTTTATTCATACTGTTCTAGTCCTTATTGTTGGATGTTATAACTAGTTCAATTTTCTAGTTCTTTGTTTTATAAATGAATTTGAGTTTCTAGGTCTCTGTAAAACCTGGGGTCTTTATTTTGATGAACTTGATTAGTGGTTTCAGGTCCATGTAAAACTTGTTTTTGATACTGCTCAGTAGTAGGTGTTAGGTTTATTTTTCTTGTGGGGCGTTATTGTAATATCCTTCTTCCTTTATTTTTGGGTTTTGGGGTCCCTTCAAAACCTATTTTTACCTTAATCTAAAACATAATTCAATCCAAAATTAAATTATGGACCATTAGTGACCATTTTGATCAATTCACAACCATGGTAGCTAAGAAGGGTGTTTCAAGAGAAGATGTGGAGTTCTATGTAACCATGTATGTTAAAGGTAGGATCTTCAAATACATATAATTCAATGAAACTACTATAAATACAAAAGAAACCAATTGTTCTAAGTGTTTTTTGACCATTAAAGACCAACCCACCATCAATTGGGAAGAAGAGAAGAATGTTCTGCCAAGAGGCTCTACTAAGACATAGTTACAATCCAAATAACAAGCCTAAATTATGTGGCAACAAAACCCAAGGTAATTAATTGTATTGAAAATTTTTATCATATTTTTAAAGAGGATAAAGTTGAAAAGGACGCATTAATTAATGAACATACTCATATAAATGTAGCATATAATTCAGTTATGGCATTTGAAAACTACTATAAATTTCCCAAACCCCAAGTTGACCTACATTTTATCAATTCTTAGGACCAAAAGAATAATTTGAAAAACATTCTAGCCTTATATCTATATTATAAGAACTAGGTCTTTCCATAATTTAATATAAACAACCCAATTAGCCAATTTAGGCCCAAAATTAGGATGATTATGACCATGCTAAATAGATTATGTTGGAATGCAATTACTACTTATGTAGACTAGGTCTGGTGCCTATAGTCTACATTATGGTTGAAAATAAGATAACACTTCCTATAAGTGAAATTATCTAAATCTCTTTAAATAAGCATATTTAAACAATCAAAAAGAAGAAAAGTATTCAATTCTACATGATCTTGTACCTTTTAGATGCTCTTTGTGTAATAACAAAGATTCCTAACCTGAGGGAATGGTCACCTAGTGAAAATCAGATAGTTCAAAAATATTAATCTAAGTTTTACATATTTAATTACATAGATCATATTAAATTTATTTTTGACTACATCTATCCAGCCCTTAGTAAGGCTATAACTAGCCATCCCATGGAAAGGGTCATCCCACTAGTTAGGAAGTATGTTGAGACTATGGGATATATTTGGTTATATCCAGATTGTACAATCATCAAAGTTGAAGGAAATCAGAGCCAACCACTCAAGATATCCATCCATATCCCTAATAATTTAGCAAAGCAAGAGGTATCAGATCAATTACTCCATTTCATTGATGGCCTATACAAGACCAAGAAGAAATATTTTCTCCACAACCTCCCAATAACTATTGTGAGGACCATATTTTTAAAATGGGAGATCACTGAAGCAACATCCAGACATAAAACATCCTTTAAACTAGAAATTGATGAGTTAAGGTATTGGGACCCTTGTCTAAGGGTTAAAGAGAATTTGAAAACCAAGGGGATGCTTAATGTGCCTTACGATCATCAACCTAATGTATTTGACCCTATTTACACCAAGGCATCTAACTAATATGAGGTCATAATAAGTTTAAAGTATCATAACCTTAGACCTAATATTATACTATAGAGTAACCAAAAATGAAATGATTGGTGGTAACTTGGGACTAGGCAGTACCATTTGCTAGGTAGCACATAAACTATACCTCCATCAACTCAACCCCAAATCAAATTATTATTTTCAATCTTTCATTTCCTTATGTGTTTTCTTGATGTGTAATAATATTTGATCTTATGCTATTTTTTTGCTATATATTGGTTTCAAGTGAATATTTGGATGATATTTGAGCTTTGTCATAATATCTATGTTAAAAACTACTAACATCAATGTGTTCCTTTTCTACCCTACCCTTCCTTTTACTTATTTCTTTGATCAAATAATTTTATAATAGTTTCATTATAAATATACACTTTAACTTAGTTTTTATATTTAGCTCTTGGAGTATAATTCACTTTACTTAGCCAAGATTACTTTCATTTTCATAAAGATCAACTATTAGGCCATAGTTTCTCCCAACAACCAAACACTAAAAATATTGTGAAATAGTTCACTTATTCTACCATTATTTCACCAAAGATAATAGGATTATCAAAACATACAACTCTTGTTTTATATTATCTAAATTTAGAAATGAGTAGTGTTTCCTAAACATGTAGAACCACCTGTGATACACTTATATGCATCAATAGGGAATGCATTTTGTTGGAACTAGGAGGAAATTAGTTAAGTTTTTGTAAATTTATGGTATATTTTCTAATTTTAGTGAAATTTGTTCAAATATCAATGCATTCTTTGCATACTTTTGTTTATCTAAGCATAATTATGTTAAGATCACTGATATGCATTATTTGAGACCAATATTTAGGATCATTTAGTTGATGATTCTCATTCTTTGAATATCCATGGTAAATGTTTACAAAGATAGCTTAAGTTTGGTGAATCTTCCTCATTTGGAATTAGTGATGATAAATTTACTCAAATATTGATTGATTCTTTGTGTAAATACCATCAATATTCTAAAGTTTAGATATATCTTTGAGCCTATTTAGTCAAATATAGTTGTTCTTTTAAGGGATACATATAAATTTATGCAAATTTTTCTTAACTTAGGAATCTTAAATATATAAATATACTTATAGGTAAGAATAGGACTTTTATTTCCATGAATTGAGATAAATATCATTCATCTTTTCAAAAATAAGGTTTCTAAGTCATATTTTGGATAGGACTCAAAGTATATAAGATGTAACTACTAAGGATCAACATTAGGTCAAGGTCTTAATCAAGATTACCTCATGTTTCATTAGAAGATAATAGGAAAGCAAGAGTAGATAAAGGTAAATGAAGGGTTAGTAAATCTCAGCCTACTTCACCTATTTAAAGATCTCTTGTGTTAAATATTTATCAAGGTATGTCTTGGTTAGGTGTATATTACATCAATTTTCTTAATTAGGTACATGGCCTACCCTAAAACCCTAAATAATATTTTCCATCTTTCAATCCTAATGTTATTGTCATATATAAAGAACATATTAAATATTTCAAAGCTACTTTAAGTTTGTTAAATGTCCTTCATGATGATGTAGCATGTAGATTATTTCCATTTACTTTCAAATATGTTGCATATGAGTGGTTTCTCAATCTTTTAGAGAACTACATCACTAGCTAGAATGATTTTAACATGATCTTTATTGATCAATTTGGTAAAATCATGAATATTTTCATTTTGTATCAATAATTCACAATATTTAAGAGAGATTATAGTGAGACAATTAGAGGATTTAATGATATATTCTAGAATATGTTCAGTACAACCGTAGCTTTTTATAGACTTGATGATTCCTTGTCTTTATAAATCTACAAGTATTCTTTGGATCCTATGACTTTTGTGTTTGTTAAAAGGTTTGTTAGATTCATAAACACCTTAGCATTAGGTTATGATAAAGATGTAATAACCAATGATAAAATATAGCCTTAAGGTCAGATTGCATAGGAAATCCCAAATGTCAATCCCAATTGTTGATGTAGTTTTTATGTATACCATAGTTGATGAGGTAACCTCTAACATTTTAGGATCACAATGGAGGTAAAATCCACAACAAGGCATGAGTTGTAGTTATGTGGTTTATTCAACTTATTGATGGAATAATAGTAAAGTATGTAGGTTATTGATAAGGTTTTTTGGATGGAGGTGTGGTTCTTACAATAAGTTGATCTCCTAGGTGAATTGGATGGGTGAATAGATTCCAATCTAAGGTGGGTAAATTGTTATAACAAACACAAAAGGAGGGTAAGGTAAGGAAAAAAAGAAATATTGGTGATTGTTGAAGTAATCACTTTTATGGATGGTTTTTGAATGGACCTACATTTTCTCAAAACTAGTACTTATTACTACTAGTGAGTGCGCACATGAAAATAGATATAGCTATAGGAATTAAGGAATAAAGACATAGGGATTATAATGGCCTCAGAAAAAGGTTTCCCCTATTAGGGTAGATTTTACACACCTTGGACTTTGAGATTATGACTCAGACTAATAGATTATCTAAGGTAGTTATGGCACACTCTTAGAAGACTACACCAACAAAGCACATATACACATTCAAAAATATATTTCAATACAACTTAACATTCTTAATAAATAATTTACTAACCACTGAAAACTATAACACATCTAAGATTAGTATGTTAATCAAGAATCTACTTCCACCGTTAATCATAATAAATATTAATTGAAACAACATCCATTGAAAATAAAAATTAACACCATATGGGAAAGAAATACCCAAAATACTTCACTTGATGACCAAAATTGGCTTCTCCACTTTTGTATTTAATTTTTTTACCCCTTTATTTAAGGGTGATATAATAATATTTATAGATCTTGACGAGGGGTTGCCTCATCCTCCAAGTCTTTGCATGATGTTTACATGGGGTGGTTGGAACATGCAGTTCCAATTGTAGTCTAAAATTGAATGGGAGCTATAAATAGGAAGAATTGACTTTAATATATAATGTGATGCATGCATGTACAAAATAGTGAGTCAATTATTACAATGACTATTATAAAATTGAGGTGTAGACCAAACTAAGGCTATGTTGAATAGAGTGTTGCATGTGTTTTGGTTGGAGTAAAATATGAAGGTGTGTCCCACTTCTTTTTTGCCTCATTATCCCTATAAAATTTGTTTTTTGTCTAATGTTGTTGTCAAATAATGTCCAAGTTAAGTAGTGAAGGTTGGTGAAGTCACTTTGTTTGGCCAATGAGTCTTGCATGGTCATCCTTAGTAAGTTGAAACTTAATTATAAACATCTCCACCTTAGTCACCTTCCTTCTTACCCTAATAAACTTTGATTTAATGCTTTCCATAGCCAAACATTAAATGCTCCCCTTAAAATTATCTATTGCCTTTTGGATAATGTTATCAAAATTGGTCTTACTAATTAAATTACTAGTAGAATACCTTAAATTAAATAATTTTAAATCATTCAAAATTTGTAGGAGTTAGACCTCATGTTCTTCGTAATTCATAATCATAGCAGCAACTTCCTTCAACCACTCCTTGACTTCCTCATGTTTAATAACCACTAGGTTTAGGGTATTAGATGCCTCAAATGTAGTAATTAGATCATAGTGACTGTATAATGAGTTACCCATATAGGTAGTCAATATTTTGAGCTTTGTGTTGTCCTAGGCTAGGGAGTTATAGAGTTGATTTCTTAGCTCATATGGGTGGGGGCATCTTGGCCTTCATGAATTATATAGCCTCTAGAGAGTGGTAGTGTTTAAGTGTAATTTTTAGTTTTAAGGATCTTAGGAAAGAAAAAAAACTTGATACGGGTGTGGTTGAAAAACATATTTTTTTGTGCATGCATTGAATTAGAAGATGTGAAGAGATCCTCATCATCTTGGGAAGAATACCTAAAGATAAGGAAGTACTAGGGAAAACTTGTTTATTAAGTAAGGTGGATTGCCTAGCAAGAGATAGATCTTAGAAGTGAGAGCTTATTTAAGGGTTTTCAATCCACCTATTTTAAACAATTAAGTTGATAAAAATAGAAAGAATATACTTGCATCAAAAATAAAAGATTACTAAAATTGAATATAAGAAAAGCTTGTTAAAAAATTAGACTAGAGATGATCTAATTAGTGATAAACTAATTAGTATTAATGCTAATAGGTTGGGGTGTGCTTCAAAAAATTAGAAAGGGGTCTATAAATAGGTAGGGACACATAAAAGTGAATTTGGCTAGGTGTAAGAGGGTCAAATTAGCTTATTGGTGTTTGGTACCATAGGTGACCATTGCTAGTCATCTAACCATCGTCAGTTGAAGGTAACTATCACTAGTCAAGTAAACATCACCAGTTACCTATCAATGAATCTAGAAGTGAAATTAGGGTTTGGGTTTTGATTGACAAGATTTGGAAATTAGATTGTAGGAGATAGTTTAGGCTTAGAACAAGAACCTAGTAAAAGAATACAAGAAAATGAATACTTATCTTACTAAAAATTAGTTGGTGGGTGGTTGATGTAGATTTACCTAATGGTAGAATCTAGGTTGATTCTAGAAGCATAACATTACTTGGGAGCTTAGTGGAGGGCTGACTAAAAGTAGGCTCCCTATGTGATGGTTGATAGAACTTGATAATGTGGATTGACCTGATTAACTTGAAAAAATAGATTTTGGATACAAATATCTCTTAATAACAATTACAGATGATTTGACCTCCCAAGCCTCTCTCTCTTATAGTCAGAAACAAGAGGTGGAAGTGGTTATCCAAACTAGACTTGAAGAATGCTTCTAAATATAATTCATCCATGTAAAGGGCTCACAACTAGATTTAAACTACCATATTTAGAAAATCAAGGTGGTGGTTTACATATAGGTTTCATGCTGAGTCTAGGCTATCCAACCTAATTGTCACAATTAGGGTGACCATCACTGGTCACCTTGAACATCGTCAATCAAGGACCTAGGAAAAAGATAGGTTAAAATGGGGAAAAGGTGAGTTAAGCTAGACAAATGACTAAATTGACTCTATATTAGGTAAGTAGGTTAGGCTAGGTAGGTTTGATAAACTTATAGGTGTAGTTGATAAGGGTTTAATAAAACCTAAAGGTATTATGATGACTAGGACTATGTGTGTAGTTTTCTAGGGTCTACATTTTCCCCCTTTTTATTATGTGGCTTGTGTGAATGAGAAATGAAACAAAAATGAAGACTGACTCTAGATATATTTGCCTTGACAGTAGGAGGAGGTGTTCTCCCCTCAAACTAGGAGAAGGTGAGGTGAAACATAGGCAGGTATGGGTTTGATAATGATTAGATGGTAAGTCATAGGATAGGTGAAAAAAAGAAGGTTTCATCACATGAGACACAAACTTATGTACAAAATGTGACAAAATGGTGCAATATCTAAGATCATGTAGAAGACTAAAATTTCTAATGTTGGTAAAAAGGAAGGGTCAGTGCTAAGGAGAATAAGTGATAAGTGAATCGTGTGGACACCTAAAGATGTGATAGCTAGGAACACTCATAAATGCTAGTATCCTAGGTGAGTTTCATGTTCTCGATGGGTATCCAAGGCAATAAGTGCTCCCATAGAAAACATAAATGGGTCATGTGTCATCGGTATGTGAGGTAGGAAGTTCTCCTATTAAGACATAAGTGGGTCAGTGTCTGTGAGGTGGTGAAAAATACAAAAGGTCAACATGGCAATGTTGTCACTATAGTCAAGGGACCAGATAAAAAAGTGTCACAAACTTACATGCTAGATAAGACAAAATAGACTAATAGTGAGGTGATGAATTTATTAGGTTAGTGGTCATGGCTAAGCTAACTCTATGTGCATAAGGCATGTGGATGATGCCTACAAGGTTATGTTGATGCAATATCCAATAAAAATTTAGGCCAAATGTAGTTCTTTCGATGTGGGAAAGATATGGCTAAGCAACTAGGTTGGTATTAGGTAGGTGTTTAAGATGTAAGGTGGGGATCCTAATCGGTGATGGTTAGGGGAATGCCCCAAAATCCATTAGGGTAAAAGTAAAAAATGAGTTTCATTTTCACTCATTAGACTTTTGTGCCTTTTCTTTGGTGAATTAAATTGATTTTTGTGCATGGTGGATTGAGGGTTGCTGAGATGGAACTGAGCTAGTGGTGTACTTACCAAGCAAGGATCGAGAGGATAGAGATAGGTTGAGGACATGGTGAAGTAGTTGGATGAGGCATGTAGTCATAGAAGTGATTTTAGAATGTGGTAAGGGATGTGTTTAAATTAGTAGTTAGGGTAGGGTTTAATATTGTCTAGGTATTGTTCTATTTTAAGCTTGTTGTGGAAGCCATAGGTGGGGTTTTAGGTGAGGTTTGTTTGAGAATAAAATTTGGGAAAATTAGGTGTAGGGAAGCTTTTGATTTGTAAATGGGGTTGGGGGTGGGTTATGTAAACATATGTTAGTGTGTATGAGGTTTTCTAGAATGTTTAAATGCTTTCTTTGGTGAAATTAGGAGGTATAGGAATCGAGTCTTTATTGCTATGGTAGAGATAGTGACTAATGATGGTTCAACTTAACCATCGTTGATCGACCCTAAGGGGCTAACTGTCCCTAGGTGAACAGTGATGTCTAAAGAACCATCAATATCTTAGGGTATGGGTTTAGGATTTTTGAATGCTAGAATTTGTATGTTAGTTTTTGTATTGTGTTGCTTAGCTAGAGGTGTAAAAAGGTGTGTTTTTGGGAAATGGGTTGTATTGGTAGTTGAGTGTTATGGATTTACTTAGCTAGGGTAGGTAGCTAGGATAGTGGGATGGGGTAAGATTGAAATGGGGTAGGGTAATGGTAGGTCAAAAGTTAGTATTTAGTGTTAGGTGAAACACTAAAATATAGTGTTGTATGCTATGATTATAGGCTTACTATGATTTTAGGCTAGAGAATAGATTAGGCTAAGAGATTGGGTCTCAGTACTCTTTGCCAAGGTCTAAGATGCCATGACTATAGAGGAATAGTGGTACATGGAGGATATGGGCTTAGGTATGATGTGAAATTATCAACATCTATTATGAGACCCTATAATGATTTTCACACTCATCGAGAGATGGGACCCCATGATGAAAATGTTTTGGCTATCAACTAGAGAGATCACCATCCTACTGGAGGATGTGCACAGGATCATGCATCTATCATTTTTATGAGAAGTAATATATCAAAAAAAAGGTGAAGAGGTAGATGACCTAATGAAGATGATCTATAGTGATGATCATACTCATGCATGGTACCATGTATGTGGGTTCAACTATGACCTATTATACTAGATGGCTCTAATAGATAGATGTTTGATCATGATGATGATGATAGTATTGATGGCCTTTATACTACCTAACACAATATAGGGGTGGTTTATTATAGTTTTATTAGGTATGCTAATTGAAATGATATTAGGGAGGACTATATTTATCTAGGCCATAGTCTTATTAGTATAGATATATCATGAGCTTTAGGGTTTTAGACACCACAAGTAGTATGGGATTAGTGTTAGTTTTATTCTTCACTACTGAGCCTTTGAGTACATTTGGGTACTAAGACCTCTAGGATTATTGGTAGAGGGTTATCTATTGATGGATTATATAGTAGGTTTCCTAAAATGGAGGAAAGGTATAGCTATGATTGGGGTAAGTAGAGGATCCAGAGACATTGATTAGTTTTAAGGGACATTAGATGGCTTGGTAGTTAGGAACATGATATGGAGGACCTACATCAGGTAGATATAGTGGGTAGGGATTAGATATCATACCTTAGGTCTATAGAGCTAGTGGTGGATATACATCCATAGGGAGGGTGAAGATGAGCTTCTCCCATTTGATTATGTGAAAAGATAGTTTAGGCTTGTTTAGGGGATCCCACTTGATTTCCCTAGGTATAGGAGATATGAGGTAGAGTTTATGTTATTTCACCCTAGACATAAGAGGTTGTGCCTAATTTTGAGGAGTTACCAATGAGGGATCATATTGATGATTTAAGCATTGATGATGGTTACATGACTTGGTCTAGGGTAGGTATGTTGTAGTAGACTTTAGATGGGGTGATGGGGGTTAGCAGCCCATGGATGTAGATCCAACCTAGGCATAATCTTAGGTATAGGGAGATGGATAGGTAACAATAAAACTTATCATAGCATAGGCCTAGTTTATTGGTTTATAGGGATAGGTGGTTATATTATAGGGATAGGTGGCCACACTATAGGGATTGGTGCTTACCTTGTAAGGGCATGTGTAGTCTTTGATAACTAAGAGAGACCAGAAATATGCTTCTCTTACCATGGTTATAGGTGAGTGAGATGTTTTGAGGTCATATTTTACATGGATAAGGGTAACTACAAGAGCACTTGATTTAGTGCCCAGAGTATGTTACTTATCCACTATATGGGAGATTAGATATTATGAGGCCATGATACTAGATCAGATGCCATAGGCCATGATATATCTAGAGTATATAGTTAGTTTGGTTGATAGGGAAACAACAACTACTTCAGGTTAGTGGGAATCCATGATTGGATAGGTAGGGGCTTGAAGAAAATAACCACCATGTATAGGTATAGGTGCAAGATTATATGGGGCTAATGGTAGTGGTACAGGTCTAACTGGGGCTAATGGGGGCCCATTATTATGCTTAGATGTGTGAATTTGGTACATTATTTTGACACTGGCTTGTGCACTGATGTAGTGAGATGTATATTTTATTGAGAGAGAGTTTGAAACATTGATACATGTATTATGTTTGACTATTCGATGTATAAGATGTATGACATTTGATGTTTTATATATGATGGATGTCTATAGTTTATGTGATGTTCATGTTTGTGATTTATGGTCATGGATGCTCATGGTTATGGTTATTTGACTCAGTAGTTTAGGCATGTGATGTTTAGAAAGTTGAATTATGATGTTTTAATTCTACTCATGTTTATGATATGATATGTTATGGATGGATACATGTTATGTCTTATGTTTATGGTTATATGGATTGAAAGGTGAATGGTATATGCTATGATGTTTTTCTCATTGATTTGGTTTATGGTATAAATGCATGTTTAGAGGCTTACACAATGTGATGGATAGGTTAATGTCTATGGTTGGATGCTATATGTTTACATTATGCTTAGTTCATTGGTAGATAGATGTTATTCTACTTGTTAATATTTTTAGTGATGTTTATGTTTTTGGTATGATTTTTGTTGTTCATGCTAGTAGAAGTAAGACTACATAAACTAATACAAGATGAGAAAAGGAACACAATGCCTTTTTCAGTGGTAAGGACCGATGCAAAATTTAGAACTTGGATTGCCTTAGTGAAAATAAGCCTTTTAGATGCTTTACATTAGCATGCTTAGGTTGATAAATAGGTATCCCAATTATATTGTGCCAAGTAAGCTCATAGTCTCATGCATATGATATATGGAGGGATGGTGGGTGAAACTAGAACCATTAGTGAGACTAGTATGCCTTTATTATAGGTGTCCAAAGAGGTAGTGTAAGAAATCCTATGTCCATATATAAAGTGTAGACTGATCGATGTGGGAAGTCTAAAAAATAGAGCCAATTTTGGATTGCCAAATCATTCTTTTTATGAGAGCTGATTGTAACTTCAAAAATTCTTTTGCTCTTGCTTTTTCTTTTATTTATGTTATTGCTTGAGGGTTAGGGGAAGTTGATCGATGCAAAAAGCTTCTAATAAATTGATAGTTTTGACTAATGCTTTACTTAGCCATCCTTTAAGGGAGTGGTCTAAGTTTATATGATTAGTTTGAATGCTTTTGATATCTATCCTTTAAGGGAGCAATCCACCTTACATTTGGCAATTTCAGATGGTTTTTAATAGTTTTCCTTTAAGGGAGCAATTTGTGAATGCTAAGAATGACCCATAGTTTGTTTTTTCTACTTGATATTACCTTTTGATTTTATTTTGTTTTATTTGACATAGGCTTTCTTATACATGCTCAATGGATTACCTTTATGAAGGCAAAACTAAGCTGATAGGGGGGTCCCATAGTTGGAAAGGAGGTATAAATAACAACTACCATAGGAACCAATCTCAAAGAAATGAGAAGTAATATGAGAATCATGCCATGGATAAAGCCATAGTACCCATAGTTTAAGATTAGGCTATAGTTGTGATGGATAATCACATGATTCAATTTTACTTAGTTACCATTAAAAGGAGGGAAATGAATGTCGTTGAAAGGGATGAGCTCAAGTTAGACAAATGATGATTGTGATCCCTATATAATAGTAAAAGGGATGTAGATAAGAAGAATTCAATGGTTCAATTTTTGGTTTACCTTCATGAGAAGACAAATGATAAGCTCCTAATCTATACTTATGGGTAATGATATAGTGTCCAAGCCAATTGAAAGTAAATTTCCCCTTTTGCTTTTCTCCATATTACTTACATTTTGGTTTTCCTTGAGGACAAGATCTACAATATTGAATCCTCTTACTTTCACATGTTTGTTTTAGGCTCATTTGATTCATTCTTGATAGACATGAAGATGGGAATGGGTAGCCAAATGATGCTCATTAAGTAGCTCATGTTGAGCTAGATATTATTGATGATAATAATTTTACAAAACAAGGTCATGTAAAGATATGCAAAGAGAATGTATTTAGACTTCAAGAGGCAATATAGCCTCAGACCCAAACACAAGATAGAAAGGTGTAGCACCTATAGGAGTTTAGATGTTAGTGAGATATGCCCATAAGACAAAAGGGATGTGTAAGTGCCAATCCCAACCTAAGGCATTAACAATTTTGGTAAGCATGTTGTTAAGGGTTTTGTTAGAGACTTCAGCTTATCCATTTACATGTGGGAGATAACGTGATGAAAACCTAAGTTTAATACCAAATAAATCACAAAATATTTAAACTTGTTTATTTTTGAAGTATCTTCCATTATTGGTGATGATGTTATGGGGAACACCAAAATGGCAGATGATATGGTGGGTGATAAATTTGATAATCTTTTCATCTTTCATCGAGATAAGAGGGATAGGCTCTACCCATTTGGTAAAATATTTTGTTGTGGTAAGGATAGAATCATGTCATTAAGAAGAGTGGAGATTGATTTTACCAATAAGGTCTGGACCCCATTATGAGAAGGGCCAAAAGTCTATGGAAACATGAAAACTCTTACTAGGTGGATGATGTAAATTATCACATTGATAACACTTGAGACACTTTCTCATGTAATCACAATAGTATTGGTTAAGAGTGCTCTAATAATATCCTAGGTAGAGGATGCATTTAGCCACAATGAGTGCACTAAAGTTGTCCCCATATATACCTTCATATGTCTCTTTGATAGCATGAGAGGCTTCTAGGCTACAAAGGCAATGAAATAGGAGGCTATCAAAACCATGTTTATAGAGAATTCTGCCCATAATTGTATAATAGGATATGCTCTAGATAAATTCCCAATGGGCAATCTTAGAGAGGCCAGAGGGAACTATGCCAAGGTGAAGGTAGTCAAAGGTTTTCTAGTACTAAAGCTCAAGTAGGATCTCATCTACACTAAATATGGTTGGAGTGTCTTTCTTTGTGTAGGAGGGCTTGATGAAGTGATAAACAATGATCAATAATTTGGATTTTAAGGGTGTTAGAAGGATTTGAGAGGCAAGAAAAGCCATGTTAATAATAAATTTATTGGTATATCATGGGTTGGTTTGAATATGGTAGAATTTGAATGATGTTAGGATTTATGTAACCAATTTTTTATACAACTATAAAACCTCATTATTATAGTGGTAAATGTTGATGACTTGGTTGACCACAGGTTTGGAGTCACCAAAGATATTGATTATTCTAACTCTAAAGGCTAAGGTAGTTTGGAAACCTATTACTAGGGCTTCATATTCAACCACATTATTGGTACATTCAAAGTCAAGATTAAATGATAGAGGAAGTGGTTCACCAATAGGGGGATAAGGATGGTATCGTCTCCCTCCATAATAACATTTGGAACCATCAAAAAACATGGTTACCTAATTGGTGAAATCTACTTGAGATAGACTTCCAATAGATCCATCTAAAAACTCAAGAGGAGGTTGGTTTTTTTATGGGTGCCTTAGCTAATTGGTTGGTAATGACCTACCCCTTGATTAATTTTTGATAGAGGAATTTAAGGTCAAACCTAACTAAAGTCATGAGTCACTTGGCCATATGATATTTTTGGTATGGTTTAGACTATATGCATTTGAGTGGACTGGTATTAGTTATGATAAATGTATTGTGGTTAAGAAGGTAGTGGTAGATTTTCATGGCCATGAAGACTAGAGCCAAGCATAGTCTCTTGGTATGTATGTATCGATTCTCATACTCAACAAGTGTATAGATAATGTAATGCATGACTTGCTCATTGCATTGTTCATCTTGATGGGCAAACATTGCCCCTAGGGAATGGTTAGTGGTAGAGATATAAATATAAAAAGGTTGATCATCCTTAGGAGGGGTGAGCATAGGTGGAGATATTGGGTATTATTTAATTACATCAAATGCCTTTTGATAATCAGAACTCCACTTCAAAGAGATGTCATTTTCAGGAGGTGGTGGAAGGGTTAACATTGATTGGAGAGGTAGGAGATGAAGCAGGGAATGCATTGAATGAGATGAAGGAAGTTATGGAGTTGTTTAAGGTTGGTTAGAGGTAGGATCTTGAGGATGGCTTTTATTTTGGCTGGGTCAACTTTAATTCCTTGAAGGAAAATAATGAATCCAAGAAGTTTTCCTAAAAATACCCCAAAAATGCATTTCTTGGGATTAAAGCAGATGCGATAGTGGATAAGTCAATAAAATATAATATTGAGAATGGCTAAATGGTCTTTACAAAGCTTAGACTTCCCAAGAAGGTCACCCATATAGTATTTGAGGATTTTATGGATAAGGTCATGGCATGTTGGTATGTTATGCTAGCATTCTTAAGACTGAAGGGCATGACTCTATAAAAAAGGGTCCCCCATGGGGTGATAAAGGAATTTTTATATTGATCTTCAAGGGTAATCAAAATCTAATTATAACCCAAGAATCTATCCATTAGAGATGACATCTAGTGGCTTCTCGTAGGATCAATGAGTTGGTCAATACTAGGTAGAGGAAAGTCATCCTTTGGGTAGGTGAGGTTGAGGTCACAAAAGTCCACATAGATACATAGTCCCCCTATGGCTTTAGCTATAGGGACAATGTTTGAAACCCATTGGTAATAATCAATGGGCTGAATAAAGTTGATAGAAAGGAGCCATTAAAGCTCTTCTTTGATAAACAAAGCTATATGAGGGTGTATTTGGTGAAGTTTCTATTTGATAAGTTTATTGTCATGATTGGTTATGATATTATGGGTGGAAATAGTTGGGTCAATACCAAAAATGTTGGCATATGCTATGTGAATTCAATACTACAATCTTGGAAAAAGGTATAAAAATCTTGTAGTTCCTTAGAGGTGAGAATTTGACCAAGTTTGATGATATGGGGGTTATTTAGAGTGCCTATGTCAATATATATGGTAGATTAATTCAACATGGTTGAGGTTTATAGAGGTAAAGATTTGTGGATAGAGAAATTTAGTGCACCAAGGTAGGTGAGAATAACATCATCATCTTGACACTAAATAGTGTTAATAGTAGGAAAGTCTTCTCCCATGAGTTTATGCTAGATCAAAGGGATGGATATGGGTGCCCATTCCTTTTGGTAAGTTAGGGGGCCAAGGGTAATCATGTTGATGAAAACAAAAAAGTTAGGTGGGATGATGTCCTCATCCTCACACTTAGGTCAAGGGGATGTTGGTGGGGAAGGGTTCTCTTATATAACAATGGTAGTGGTAGGTTATTTGGATTTTTTTATTGAGTAGAATAAAGATGAGGCCATGTTTCTCATGAGGCTTATGGGTCTCAATCAAGGTCAACATGTGTGGGCCATGCTCATATCATCCTAAACTGAATCCTTTCTAGGCACACCTATGAAGATATAGTTTGGTTAAGTTATGTTTATCCAAGTAAGAGAATTTAGAGGTAAATGGTTGAGGTGAAGGGTGGGTAGTGGTAGTGTTTAGTGGTTTGTCAATTTCCCCATAGATAAAGTGGGTTTGATAGCTTGGAGGCCCCATGGGGGTAATGGCTCTAATGTTGGGGTCATAACCTAATTGGTGGTTAATATTATTACATTTTTGGGGAGTAAGGAGGGCATCAAGGGTGAAGAGACAATATTCTTCAAGGGTAAGGCATTAGAAGGTAGGTTCCAAAGGATCAATGATGGGTATCTAGTCTATGGTGATAAATGAGATGTCAAATGACATAATGGAAGAGTAAGAAGTAATGGTTTTAGCTTTTGTTGGTGAGGGCTTGATGGTGGTTTTTTGTAGTGACTTGGAGGACATAGGAGAACATAATTAGGTCGATAGGTCATATTGCATGTTATAAAAGGTATAGGGTCAAGTTGTATGATAACAACTTGACCTTTGTGCTTAAACTTGGCATAATGATGGAGGGTGGAAGTTACACATCCCATGGGCCAGATCCAAGGTCTCCCTAAAAAAACATTATACTAGAATTTACCTTCAACTACATAGAAGTGTTTGGGGAGTATGTGAGGTCCTAGACAAATATGAAGGATGATGGTTCCCAATGTAGTAGTCATAATATCATTAAAATATTTAAGGATAGATAAAGTTTCAAACATGACATTATTTGGTAGCTTGAGTTGCTCATTAGCATGAAAAGAGATGATGTTGATATTGGTTCCCCCATTGATCATAACATATTTGATATGGGTGTGGTTGATGTGGGCTATAATAAAACTATGGGGATTCAAGTCTTTGGGGTGGATAATAGGTATCTCTGAGTCCTTGAAGGCAACAATGGTAGAGATTTGGAGAGCACCAATAAATTCCTCTATGGGTTAGGAATCTCC
Organism: Torreya grandis; assembly: GCA_037957365.1. Taxonomy (NCBI): domain Eukaryota; kingdom Viridiplantae; phylum Streptophyta; class Pinopsida; order Cupressales; family Taxaceae; genus Torreya; species Torreya grandis. Next base: position 466,910 of record JARHVA010006302.1, read on the forward strand.
TAGTCTAACTTCAATGGCCTGTATAGCCTCAACCATGGCCTAACAATGGTGAGGTGAGGTAGAAATGAGCTCATAGAGGCTCATTTTACTAGGGGTCTAGTGGAATAGTTTAAGGATGACCATCCTGATGGATGTAGATGGGTTAGCCTCTTAACTATCTAAGATGGTAACTTTGGGGTTAGGCATATTCATGGAGGTTTAGATCTAGTTTGGTATAGGGTGAGTTGGTGGGTATATCCATAGAATGGACACTTTGGCCTTTACTTTATCTTTTTATTGTGATTGTGTGACCACATTAATGGTATGGATAGAGGGGGAAGGTGTGATGGGGGTTTGGGTATATTCTTTGTCACTATAAGGTGAGAATGGGGGTTAAGAATGCATTGGTGACTATTTTCTAGGTGTAATGGTAGAGGAATAGATGGAAGGTCATCTACCAAGAGATCATCCTCATCATAGAGTTGGTGGATAATGGCTTGGAGAGCTTTGAAATTCTTTGTGTCATGCCCAAGTGTCTTGTGATAGGACTATATTTGATGGTCATTATATGAAGTTGTCTTTGAACCAAGAGGATAAAAAGGTCTAATGGGAGGTAATGTGAAGTAGGAGGTCTAAACTAACATTTCAAGAATGGTTGTATAAGATTATTTTAGAGGTCAGGAATGTTTTGGTCTTATATTTTTGGTTGGTAAGATACGTGTGTGGGTGGTAATAGGTTGGGTAAGATATGGCTTTTGTAAGGTGGTTTGAGAAGATGGTCTTGGCCTAGGTATGTTGGTAGTTGAGGCAACCTAATTTGGTGGTTTAATTGGTTATGATCTAGGAAGGACCATCATGCCAACTAATAAATGTGTTGGTGTAATAAATGGTACTAGGTGACATATGTTAAAATGGGTTTGATGTTTAAGCAAAGTGGAAAGGTGAGGCCCTAAAATAGAGGTCAAGGTAGAGGGAGGTAGAGGATTAGTCATGTGTCCTTTCAATGCTTTCATCCTTTTAATTGGTATGGGTTAAGACTTGGGTATAGGCTTGGGTGAATTTAAGTCTATTTTAAAGGATGGGTGAACCAAAATATGAGTATGTAAGGCACCAAAAGCTTTGAAAGGTTTGGTTTGTGAGTTGGTGGATTTTTAGGTTGACTGAGAAGTTGAGGGCTTGTTGGAGGATTGGATTAGTTTAAGAGGTGGTGGAGAGATGATGGATTGGTTGGTTATAAGCATGCTAGAAGGTTTAAGTTTGTTTATGGAGGGAAGCCCTCACTATTTCCATAAAGTAATTTGATCCATGTCTAGTTTTAAGGTGAATTCCAATTTTTGTATTAATGTGGAAAAAGGTTTGTGTACTAGTCTTGATTTATGGGTAGCGGATGCAATAGATAGACTTATAGGTTAGGGAGGATACTTGGTAGTTTGGTTGATTTATTGGGATGAGGAAGGTAGGGTTGGGATATATAGCTCCTCCATTAGAGTTGATGGTGGAATCATTTCTCCTCTAGGGATGATGTCCATAAGTGTGGTAGTTGGTGGAGGTGGTAAATTAGGGATTTTGATCTGTCTAGATGTGCTAGTTAAGATAGTATGTGCTGATTCTAAGAATTATATGAGGGTAGCAAGGGAGAATGAAACCTCTTTGGTTTGTATATCCAAATGAGGGTAAGGTGATGCTATTACCTTGATAAGTGAGGTGGGGGAGGAATGGATAGATTGGTTGATCAAGCCCTCATGCATAGGTGTATCATAAACCATGTTGATTGTGTGGGGATTATAAGAGCATTTGGCCTATGTGTCCTCATTTTTGATAGCGGTATGGTTGGGAAAAGGTTTATTGAAGATGCTAAGATTTTAATTTTGAGGGGCATTGGTATTATCCAACATGAGTTCCTCCTTATTGATTAGACTCTAAAAAACATTCTTAAAAGTATTACATCGATTGACATTATGTCCAATTACCTAATGAAAAGCACATAGGTCATTTGCATTATACTGAGTAAGTGTTGGATGAGAAGAATCAAATTATTGGGGAAGTTTGATAGGTGTAATTTGTATAAGGTTAGATTTTAATAACTTCTCTAGAACTAAGGTGTAAGATTCTCCAAGTGGAGTGAATTATTCTTGGTTGCTTTAGTTTGGGGTCCTTTCATTTTTATTAGAGGTAATGGGAGAATTTTGTTGATTGACATTGGGTGGAGGGGTAGTTTTAAGGACGATGGCATTTGTAGTTCCCCTTGTCTTGGTTCTATTATTAGCTTAGTTTCCTTGTTTGGAGGAAGAGGTTTCATTGGTATTAAAGGTAGAGTTATTGTTTCATAACTTTAATTTACCCTCATCATGGCCTAGTTTTCTAGATTATGTGCCATGGTAAAAGCCTCATCAAAGGTTTTGAAGCTCTAGACATGTAATGTAAAATATATATGTTTGGTACAAGCTCAAGCAAAATGTTCTATAAGTTTAGGTTGAGGTAGGGAAAATGAATATTTATTAATCAAGCTTCTCCAATGGGTAACAAAATCAATAATGGACTCATTGTCAATTTTTTTGATATAATAGAGGTTTGTGATAGAGACGTTATTGGAAATGTTAATGGAACCAAGAAGACTTATGTCAATTGGGTGAAATAAAATATGGAATGTTTGGTAAGGGAACTATAACAATCAAGTGTAAGACCAGATAAAGACATGGGCAAGGTTCAAAGGAGAAGAGCATCATCATAAGTAATTATGTAGCGTGCATGACTAAAATCCCTAAGGTACTACTGGGGGTCCTCCTTTGAAAATTAGTAAACTTGGGAAGCTCTCATTGAGGAGGGTAAGTTTTGATAAGAATAAAATGATGAATATGTTCATTATAAATTTGATCATAGGATAGAATGCTATGAGCTCTTGAAATGGATGACTCAAGGTTAGTCATCTTGTCTATAAGAATTTTCATTAGGTCAATTTGAGGTAGTGCACCAAAAGGATTGTAAGGTTGGTTTGTGGTTGAGGCTGGGAAATATATTGGTAATTTTTTAGTGGTTGAGATGATACCACATGTTGGAATGTGGATGTTAGAGGTAAGGTAGGGTAGGTGGATGATGGTGATTGAGTAGTGGGTACATACCCTTTTAGGTTAGGCATGTATCCTAGATTGGGTGCAATGAGTAACTACTGAGAAGTCCCTATGGATTAGGCATGAGTGATAGTTAGGTTGGTGACAAGAAGGGAGGTAGAAACCTTTTTGATAATGGGTGGTGAGGTAGAAGGGATATATACCCCCAATCTTGGTAAAGGGGTATTAATCAATGGGCTAAGTTTGATAAAGGGGAGGTTGGTAATGTCAGTGGTGGATATTCCAACTACAAGTGGGACATGATGGGCTAATTTTTGGGTTATCCCCAAGGTACAAGAGTCATTAGTTAGGGTGGAAGGTGTAAGGGTAATGGTTTGTTAGATAGGTTGGTTCTCAGCCTTAGTATTAAAGGGGTTAGTAGACAAAGATGCCTAGGTGGTCAAAGGTTGGGTGGTGACTACAATAATAAGTATTCCCTTTAAAAATTGGGATGGCATGCCATAATGATGATCTTGAGGTGGAGTTCAATTTGCGATATGGTGAGAAGAGGCGTTAAGATAGTGTTTAAGGGATAATGAATTATTGTATAGAAAGGTGGTAAAATCCATTTCTCCTTAGGGAAATACCTAATGGAAATTAGGGCTTCCCAATGGATAAGGTGAATATTATACCTCAAAGATGTACTTTAGAGATGATGAGGTAGAAGAGATTGATTTAAGTGACAAGTTTTCTTCTACCAGGTCTCTTCATTGAAGACAAGTGAGAACCATACAAGAAAAGGGGGAGAAAAAGATAAGAAAATCATCAAGGCAATTAAGATTCACAATTGAAGTAAATTTAAGCCTAGAGATTATTTTTAGTCTTGCATTTAACTTATGCCTTAATTTATGAGAGTGTGTGATAGAAGTTGCCTTGTAGATCAAGTAATATAGAAGTAGTCTATGTCTAGTTTTAGGTTCTTTAGGTGATCAGAAGAACCTATATTAGAATCAACATGTGGCTTGGTATTGGGGCCTACCCACTCACTTCATAGTCCCAAAATGTTAAGGGTGTTAGGTGCCTAGATAATATATATTGATTTCCTAAGTTTATACTCAACCAAAGAGTTGAGTTGGTTCTCCTCTTGGTAATGAAATACATGTAGGACTGTTGAGAATGGGTAAGGTGAATACTAGGTGATGAAATCCTAGTCAAGCTTTGTCTCATATTTTTTTGATGTTTGATTGATGAAAGTGGTTTGGATAGAGTATGCAATAGAGGTGATGCTATGATAAAATTATTGTGATTTAATTCAAAGTGAATTGATGCTTAAAATCAAGAAATGGATGCAGTTGATTTTAAGTCCTAAAATAAATTTTATTCTAATTTATGAGCACAAATAGAGAGGAGAGCATAAAAATGCAAAGAAAATGTGAGTAAAGACTCTAGGTCCCATTGGACATGCCATAATGTTTAAGAGTAATTTTTAGTTTTAAATATCTTAGGAAAGAAAAAAATCTTGATACGGGTGTGGTTGAAAAACTTATTTGGTTTTGTGCACATTGAATTAGAAGATGTGAAGATATCCTCTTTATCTTGGGAGGAATACCTATAGATAAGAGAGAACTAAGGTAAACTTGTTCTTTAGATATATAGTAAGGTAGATTTCCTAGCAAGAGATAGATCCGAAAAGGAAGAGCATCCTTAAGGGTGATCAATCCACCTATTTTAAACAATTAAGTTGATAAAAATAGAAAGAAGATACTTTCATTAATAATATAAGATTATTGAAATTGAATATAAGAAAATCTTGTTTAGGAAAGAGACTATAAATGATCTAATTAGTGATAAACTAGTTAGTACTAGTGTTAATATGTTGGGGTATGCTTTAAAAAATTAGAAAGGGTCCTATGAATAGGTAGGGACATAGAAAATTGAATTTGGTTGGGTTTAAGAGGATAAAATTAGCTAGTTGGTTTTTTGTGCCATAGGTGACTATTATTGATCATGCAACCATCACCAATTGAGGGTAATTTTCACCAGTCAAGTAACCATTACTGGTTGCATGTCAATGAATTTGGAAGTGAAACTCAGGTTTGGTTTTGTTGATTGATGGGATCTAGAAAGTGGATTATAAGAGATAGTTTAATATTGCAACAAAAACATGGTAAAATAATACAAAAAAATGAATACTTGTCTTACCATAAATTATTTGGTGGGTGGTTGATGTGGATTTACTTTTTGGTGGAATCTAGGTTGATTTTGGTAGCATAACAGTACTTAAGAGCTTAGTGGAGGATCGATGGAAAGTAGGCTCCCTATGTGATGGATAATAACACTTGATAATGTGAATTGAATTGTAAAAAGATATTTTAGATACAAAGAGGTCTTCATAACAATTACAAATGGTTTGACCTCCCAAGCCTTTCTCTCTTCTAGGCACAAGCAAGAGGTGGAAGTGGATGTCCAATTTGGACTTGAAGAAGGATTATAAATATAAGTCATCCATGTAAATGGCTGACAACTATATTTATAAAATCAAGGTAGTAGTTTGCATGTAGGTTGTATGCTAAGTTTAGGTTGTCCAACTTGACCATCATCAGTTAGGGTGTTTATCATTGGTTACCTTGACTGTCATTGGTTGAGGACTTGGAAAAAACATAGATAAAAATGGGTGAAAGGTGAGTTAATCTAAACAAGTGACTAACTTGACTCCATATTAGGTAAGTAGGTTAATATAGGTAGGTTTTTTGAGCTTATAGGTGTAGTTGACAAAGGTTAAAGAGAAACCAAAGGTATTGTAATGACTAAGACTTTGTGTGTGGTTTTATAGTGTCTACAGGTAGCATTTTAAAGTAGCATCCTTTACCTTGACCTCTATCATTGTAAGAATATGCATGGTATTTGATTGTTCTTTCAACTTCTCAGTTTGTGCTTGTAGTTCTTGCACCTCTCTTTATAGCTCCTATCGAGCTAATTTTGTCACTTTATGAATGGCTACCACTGCATCTTTGTGTACTTGAGCTAGTTTTGAGAGATTTTATTCATATATAGACTCTCTTGGTGACCTTTTCTACTTCTTATTGAGGGATAACACTGGATATCATTCTTTAAGAATGACATTGGCCCCTTGGTCATCTTCAAGCTTTCTTTTCTTAACCCTTTGGATGGAGCCAACAGGAGGATCACATAGGGTAGTGATAGAAGGTATCTCAGTTATCTTGTAATTAGGGCTCTTCTAATATTTTTTCCTTAATTCCATGGCCCAAGATGGGATACTATTAGGTGCAGCAGGGGTTGTGACCATAAATTCCTTCTCTAGGTTTTCCTTCTCTTCTTTATTTTGCCTTTGAGATGGCCTAGTTAGTACATCTAGTAGGGAAGGCCATATAATTTTGGACCAATCCACTCCTAAAATTTGAGTAAGTGGATGTACTACTATAGTATGTGGCTTTATTTTTATTCCCTTACCTATGCTAGTAATCATGGTTTCCTTATTATAATTGGGAGTGCATAGTGGAAGGGAAAGTTGTGTGGATTGGACATGCAATTAGGGTGTGGGAAAAGTGGTATGTACCTTCCTAGATGATTTATTCATTCTATAAAGTCTCAAAATAGTAGTACCAATAGGTACAAAAGGGGTGGTCATGGGAAAGGATATAATGGAGGTTGTGGAGGGGTTAATGGAAGGAGTGGATGAGGTGGATGGGACTTCCATAGAGGAGATAGATGTATCAATAATAGAGAATGAAGTCGAAAGAGAGGCAAGGAGAGTTGAGGTACCTTGAAGTTGTAGCTAGATGGGGGCCTCCTAAAGACTAAGGTATTTTACTTCTATTGATTGGGTCTATTCATTTGAGTCCTTAGCCCAGTCTTGAATGGTTTCATCCTCTCTTTATGGTTACAAGCTAGGAAGTGAGATAGGTGACCCTATGGATATTTGTGTCACTAGACTACCTATGGGGGTCCTTGGTTTTCTAATGTAAACCAAGGGAACCTTCCATCAAGTAGGAAAGTCATGGGAGGAAGGGACTATTGTAGATTGAGTAGAGCTACCCTAATTGATGAAACATGAGGAATACCAAGGGTAACCATAAATGTTAGAGTGGTGTTAGTACCCAACCTATCTTCTTTGTCTGAGTCCAAACTAATAGGTCCACCTTTCACTCCTCCTCTTCCTATAATTTATTCTAACACCTTGAGTTCTTATTTGAATAGTTTTAGATTTAACTCCAAAGGGGGTTCTTGAGAAGAAGAAGCTCCCTAATCATAAGTTTTCTCACTCTAGAAGATCAAATGTCTCCACCCTTAAAAAAGGGCTCTTCAATTTTATAATTCCTTGGTGGAGATGATGGGTTCTACATTGATCATCCTTAAATGATCTTCTTTCAAACTAGCTATTTTAGCCCATTATAATACTTCCTCATTAGTTTCAAGATTCAGAAAAAGAAAGTCATAACCATAAAATTGGTGGAAGTAGGGATGTTGAGTCCCTATATATGTTGTTGGACATGCCCATGAGGATCCCAATATCTCTAAGGTAATGTGGGGAAACTATATCAGTTTCATTTGGCTACAACATCACCAAGATGATTCCTCATTATGTATTTTATTCTACCGATGGTGATAGGAATCCCAAAGAATTATGATTTCTTGTATCTTAAAAAGTCTTCCTCTATGTTATTATAGAACTAGAAATTTATCTCTTGCTTTAGTAACTTATCAGGCACACACTTTGGAAGACATAGAGGTGCCACCTTGTTTCCCAAAACCAAAATTATGGTGATGTCTAGATATAAGAACTAGTCATTCTTCTCATCCAAGCTCTTTTGAATGTTTCCCACAATACATGGTATTAGGGAGCCATAAATGGCCTACCATATCTTAGGGTACACATCCTCAAAAAATTTGACCATGTGCCTCTAATAGGCATATATATACATGAATTGGTAATGGTTGCATATTCAATTCTTGATGTAGTTTATGGCTGGGGACCATAAATGACCTAGATCTTTATAACATGTACCCATAATAACATTAAGAAGATAAAACATCATATAGAAGTCCCTAGAAGGGGTAGGATATCTATTCATATGAAAAAAATTCTACCTTAGCCTAAAATTGACTATCTCACCCAAGGCATAATTAGCATCATGTAATATCATCATATATAAAAAGGCACCCAATCTAAATTTACAAGATGAATGTTGGGCATATCATAGAATTTGTTACATAGAGCTATACCTACATGGATTCCCATTCTAAATTTGTTTATTGGCAATGAGCCACTCAGATTCTTTTATTTATATGTCATGGTCTCATTGGAAAGCAACCATGATTATAATGCTCCTTAGAGACTCATTTCTTTATTGAATTATAGTAGGGTGTGCTAGTCAAAGTAGGCATATAGTATGGTGATAGATAAATACCTTTGAAAGGCATCTCCTTAGATACACTTGACCATTATATGACCACTATAATGAAACAAATATGCATCCTATGATATATTACCTATAGAAAATAAAACCTTGAGGATTTCAATGCATGGCATGACTTTTGGTTTGGCAGTAATAAAATGTAGCCTTTGGCTTTTTTCTGCTAGTATTTCCTTGACAAACAACTTATCTACCAACATTGTTTCATCATCCACTGAGTTGATATCATCCTAGAGTTATGAGTAGTTTCAATACTTGTTTTCGAATACCTATATGTCAAACATAGTGTCCTTAAACTTTGTGGGATATTTAATTAAGGATGTTGAGGGAGGATTATTTCCCCATGATGACTTTGATAAGCATGAATGGCTAGAATACCTTCTCCCTTCATATCTTATCTCATTCATTTTTTATTCATAGGATTCTTGAAACATAAGCTATCTAGTGTGTGGATAATATCAAAACAAGATAATTCACTCACAAGTTAACTTGAATACACAATGATGGCACTAATGGTTACATATCACTTATATAATATCCTACATTAACTACTAGTTGATGTGGCATAAATGTGTAATGTTTATTTGGCCCTTTCAATTCAGATTTTTTCACTCAAGTTGGTAGGGGGAGTCTTTATTAAATGTTGATAGGAAATAGTTTACCTTAGATTGGATAAAGGTGAGGCATGGATAAAAGTAAAAGTATTTAGATTAGTATTGGAGGAAAAAATGTTTTAGTAAATCATGATAGATAATCTATTTTGGGTGAATTATCTCAAATAAAATGTCCAGAACAACTTCCTTAAGGAAACAAATCATCATGGTGAGGGATCCAAAACAACAATTCTGAAGGATAAATTTTCATAGTTAAAGGACCTTTTAAATTTTATTGAAGGGTAGTTTTGGTCTAAAGGGTACACTTTGTAGGGTTCTTTGGTCTTTGACATAAGTCTCAAAGGATCTACTTCAGAATCCTTGAAGTGTACTTTTGATATCCTGAAGGGGTATTCTATACAGTTAAAGCAGAATTTTAGAAGTTTTGAAACATAAGTGGTCACACTAAAGGGTAATTTACACAATTTTGAAGGGTACTTATAAGGAGTGAGCAAAGGGTAGGTACCCCATAATAATTCATTTGGATATTGTGTATCAGAAAAGGGCCCAAAATAAAATTTTTGAAGGATAGGGTAAGGGTATGAAACAAAATTTTTCAAGGAAAGGAACAATGGGCATTTCCAAAATTCTTAAAGGGTACTTCCATATCCTTAAGGGAAATTTTAAAAAGTATGAATCGTAGCTTCATCAAAATATGAAGGGTAGGCTACAGGAGTTCTAAAAGGGAAGCATCATTTGAAATAATACCTTTGGAGATTGTGTATTAGAGAGGAATTCCCAAAACAAAAGTTTCAAAGAAATGACTGAAGCATCCCAAAGGAAGTCTTGAATAGGTAGTTCAAAGGGTAGTTTTGAATTTTCTAAAATACCAAATTCTAATTTTTAATGACCTAAAGGGTATGTGCCCTTTGAGCTAAAGCCAAAGGGGAGTGAAAGGGTCAAATAAGGAAAGGTAAAAGGGTTGGATAGGAGGGTTCTGAAGGGTCCATGGGAAAGACTTCAAAGGATATAGTTCATGGTAAAAAGTGTCTAAAGGGTATACTTAAAAAATAACTAAAAGATTAAGTCCAAAATAAAAAATATATGTAATATTAATGATATCATACCAAAATCAAAGACCAAATTTCCAAAAAAAGTGGGTCCCCATTTCTTATAAAAGAGGGTGGTGTTGTGTGCAACTAATGGTGACTCGTAAGGGGGAATGCTCTTGAGTATTCAAGAATATATAACTATAACTTGAAATCATGAATCAATCTTGAAGTATGCCATGTGAGAATGTTTAAATTAGAAACATGAAAGAGACTCCTAAGTAGATTTACATGACATACTTGGTTTAAAATTTATTGGATCTATGTGTGTGTGAACATGAGATTCATTTAACCCTTGCTATGATATATTTTTATATGGTTTTGAAGTGGATATAGGTCTAATTCTAGTAATTATTATAGTTCAAAGAAAAATAAGGGAGGTTCATGCATTACTCTATTGCCAACCAAGTGTCTATAGACCTGATAGAGGTACCTTGTGCTCCTTTTCTTCTCACTTCATTATTTACCCTATACTTGATCATGATGCATGGTTCATTGACCTTATTTCATCATGTGAGACTTTTTATTTATATTTTATATTGTTCTTTGAACTCATCATCATCATCATCATGTGTGTGTGTGTGTGTGTGTGTGTGTGTGTGTGTGTGTGTGTGTGTGTGTGTGAGAGAGAGAGAGAGAGAGAGAGAGAGAGAGAGAGAGAATTTTAAGACAAATTATTATTAGGATGCCCCTACCAACTATCCTAATAATAATTTTTCTTAAAATTCTCTCTCTCTCACACACACACACACATAGATATATATGTATGTGTGTGTGGGAGAGAGAGAGAGAGAGAGAGAGAGAGAGAGAGAGAGAGAGAGAGAGAGAGAGAGAGAGAGAGAGAGAGAGAGAGAGAGAGAGAGAGAGAGAGAGAGAGAGAGAGAGAGAGAGAGTTTTAAGACAAATTATTATTAAGATGCCCCTACCAGCCAAATCTAGACCTAGAATTATCATTTCCAACAGGTTTTAGGTGATGAGTACATTTGATCTAGTGAAACAAGAAAACATTCTAAATTTGCATAAAACACTTTGAGATCAACTTCCATATGCCTAGTAAAGGTATTCAATTGTGACATCATTCAAAACATAATGAGTAATTACTTATCTTTATCCCAACACCCAAAGAAAATTAGGGATACACACCATTTGTGAGATAATCCAAAACTACCACAACTTCCAATTCCCCCTTTTCATAGGTTGTAAGCATCCAAAGGTATAAATTTCAAAGGTATAGATTGAAGATAATTCTAGTCATTTAGGATAATACAAAATAACTAATTTATGAAAATCCTAAAATATAATCTAGGAAATAAAACAAAAAACACTAGTCTAGAAAGCAAGAAATCTAATCTACTCCTAATCTATACCTATTTTTAACAGCCTTAATAAGTAATATCCATAGATAGAATAGCCTTGAAGTAATTCTTTAGAAATTGTCCATTTATTGGATATGTCAACTCATTACCTTCAAGGTCTTTCAGTCAAAATGTGTTATTACCCATTATTTCTAAAATATGATAAGGTTTGACCCATAATGGGGTGAAATTTTCATGTTGTCCTTTATTTTCATGGGGTTTATCCCATGGTAGCACTAGGTCCAAAATTCTGAATGCTTTAACTTTAGCCCTTTTATCAAACCACCATTTGACCAGGTCTTGATTTTTACTAAACACCTATAATGCCTCATTGTAGGAATATTCCATTTCAATCATATCGAGTAGTCTTGACTTGAATTTATCACTAGGCTCCATGTAATCTTGAATGAATTGATAAGTTAGTAATTTTAATGTGATAGGGAAAATAGGCGTACACCTATACACTAGCAAAATAAGTGAGGCATTAAGAGCTCTCTTGCACCTTGTCCAGTCTACCCAAAGAGCATACTTTAATAAATTATGCCATTATATAGAATTATCTCCTAAATTTTTTTAATTTCATCAATTAAATTTTTATTTATTGACTCTGCTAACCCATTCCCTAGGGGTAATGGTTTGAAGCTAACCTAACTATGATTTTATTATTGTGTGCCCACTCAGTAAAATCCATTGATATAAAATCAAGTCCATTATCATAGACTAGAGTACTGGGTGTACCAAACTAAGTTGTTATATGTTCTTAAAAAAATAAATTACACCATGTCCATCTAGTGCAATGTTGGGTAATGATAACTTCGGACCATATAGTGCAATAGTAGGTGGTCGTGAGTACAAATTTATATCTAGATAAAGAATTTGGGTTGATCACACTGATGAAGTCTAAAATCTATTGGGGAAATGGCCTTCCTTTAACAATTATTTATAGTATCATGATTGGTTGTACTTCCCTTTTAGCTATATTTTGACATTCATGGTTGGTTCTAATGTGTGTGTGAGCATATTTGAAAATTATAGGCCAATACTAACCCAACCTCAGGATCTTGTGAGCTATGGTGTTTCTCAAAGGATGGCCACTACCTTTCATTTGATGTAAATTCTCTAAGATATTTATGGATTATTTTATAGAGAAAAATTTGAGATAGATTCCTTCATAGTTTTTTCCATAGAGGATTCCTTTTTTAATCATCTATTGAGTAGCCCTAAGCCTCAAAGATTATTTTATTTCTCTATTATATTCAAGAGGATATGTCCCTATTAGTAGGTACCAAATTACATCTATATACCACTCACCTTTAGATAACTAGGCTTGACATACCTCTTCGATGGTGATATGGGGATCCAACTCAGTTATGAGTTGCATAATGCCCTATACTCTAATAATATTAACAAGTAGTATCTCTATGTCAAACTCTTAGATCTTGGCCATCCATTTACCTCAGTTTTCTCCCAACTCATTTTTTGATAAGGTGAGCTTAACCATAGGGTTTTATATAATAGCAATGGTTTTATACCTCAAGATATAATGCCAAAATTTCTTAATTGCTTTGATAAGGGCAAATATCTGCTTGTGAATCATAGAGTATAATAACTAAACATCATTCAAATTGGCTCTCATAAAAGTAATACAATGTTCTATTTCATCATTTTTTTGAGTGATGAATGAAACAATTTTATGTTTTGAAGTGAAGGAGTATATATAGAAATCATTTCTAAAATTAGGACTAGTTGAAACTAGAGCCTAAAACATGACATCTTTGATACCCTAAAAATATTTTTTGGCCTCGAGGTTCCACTCTATCTTAGCATCATTTTTTATCATGGTATTAGGGGATTTATAATTTATATGAATCCTAAAATGAACTTCCTTACAATGTTAATTTTACTAGAGAATGATTTTAATTCCTTTTTGTTATTGGGTGGTGGATCTGTAAAATCACTTGCTCCCTATCTAGATCAATAGTAGTTTTTTATTTCATGATGATGTATCCCAATATATTACATTTATAAATGATGAATATATTATTATTTGGGTTTAATGAAACACTAAATTTCTTGCACTGCTTGAATATAAACTATTGGTGACTTACATGATCTTATTGATTCTTTGAAAATATTGTCAAATCATCTATGTAGATAATTATGCACTTCACTATTAATCCTTTAAAATCATGATCCATGACGTGTTGAAAGGTATATCCTAAATTTATTAAGCTCAAAATCATCCTTTTATATGCATACATTCCCCATTTCATAATAAATGTTGTCTTCATTTGATCTTTAGGTTGTACTAATACCTAATTATAGCCTAAAATCCATCCAAGAAAGACATCATTTTAGAGCCACTCATTAGTTGTATGACTTCATCCAGAGAAGGTAGAGGATAATTATCCTTTTTTGAGGATTTTTTTAGATTTTTGAGGTCTACACAGAGTCTGATCTCTCTACTCTTCTTCTTTACTAGGACCAAATTAGCCACCCAAGTGGAATACCAGATTAGAAAGATGATTTTAGCACTTAGTAACTTTTTTAATTCCTTTGAAATGAGGGGTTCAATGATAGGATTAACTGACATTTGTCTCTATCTAAATAACTTATGATTTAGTTTCAAATGGATTATATGCATGATGACCTATGGGTCAAATAATTTTAACTCCACATATGTCCAAGCAATGATGTCCATATATTAAATAATGAGGTCCTCAATTTGTTATCTCTCCTCTAAAGTGTAATTGAGACCATTTTTGACATAACATGCGTTATGTTCATCCCCTAAATTCTCTTTCTTGAAATAATATTTATTAAACTTATTTACTAAATTTATTGTGCCTATGGATCAAAGTTAAATGGCCTCTCTAAAAAGATTAAACTAGTCAATATTTATTTCTCCTTGAGCTGGAGGATACCTTCTTTATGAATGTATTCTTGGTCACTAATATCTCTTTCATCTATGATTTAGGACTCAAAATCTCTTGAATTAGTCAAGAACTGGATGATTTACTGGTCATCCTCAAAAACCTAAACATTTTCCACATTATCTAGGATAGATGAAACAAGCAATAGTTTAATAGAGAATTAATTTATCTTAGACTATTACAATGGCTCTAGATTAGTAGTAGCATTTACAAGTGAATTGGCAGCCTAATTTTGCTCTCTAGGGAGTGCTATTAAGTTGAAAGATTTAAATATCACGATATAATCACACACCCTATGATTTTGATTCTTTCAATAAGATATTTTACATTGGAATTTGTTCCTTATCTAGTGGACTACTAGCTCTGAATCCCCAAATACATTAATTTGTTTTACATTATTCTTCAGTGTGAATTATAAGCCTAAGATTAGAGCCTCATACTCACCTATATTATTTGTATATGGAAATTGTAGCCTATATGTAGGTATAATATTCCTTTCTTGAGGGTTGATTAGCTCAATTCTCCCTTTTAACCCCTACTTGGACTTAACTCCATCAAAATCCATCATCCACAATTAGTTTGGTCCTACATGCTCTAGGTTGTGTGATAAACTATGCATGGTAAAAGTGTAGATGCCTAATGAGGGATAATCGTACTTAAAATTTTCATTTTTAACATTTTATTTAGTGATGGGATACTTCATTATGGGATCCCTATTAGTTTGGATTTGATTTGCAACCACTCTTTATGGTAACCAAATGTGTGAAACAATTGTGGAAAGGTATCTATTAAGTGTTGTAGACCAATCCCTACTTAGTAATAATTTTTAGACTTTTGATATGTATAATACTAAGATATCAATATTCATCTATACTCTTGGTTTTGATACTAATTTAATACACACATTGTTCATCTCTCTTATCACTAATACCATGGTTTTGTCTAGATAGGAAATAGATATTTTTTAGGGACTAGGAGTAAGGCTAAGCTTCATATATATAAAAGTATGTATAATAGTATTAGGTGCCTCATAATTGACTAAATAATTATGGATGTTTTTACCAAATGCTCTGATGGTCAGCAAAAATGGTGGCACCTTAGGTTTGCTCTTGTAGATGATGTTGGTAGTAGTGATTTTTTCTCCGTTGGATTTATCTACAGATGCCCTAGCCTTCTCCATAAGCATATTTCTAGTGATAAATCTCTATAGAAACTCCTTATATTTTGTGATATGAGCCAATTCATGAAGTGTGATATTCACATTTATTTTATTCGTATCTTCCATGATGTTTTATCCACCTGAATTACTTAATTCAAATTTGATTAGTAATGAATCACTCCATTTTGGAGGAGAGGGTTTTTATTTGCCTTAGGATTTGGTAGAACTAATGTGGTATTTGGAAGAGTTGAGGTGGTCAAAGGTTTCCTATTTCTTAGATTATATGCACCCCTCTATAAGTACTAGAAAACATGAACTTCTTCTAAATTATCCTTAGGTTTGTTGGCATCCTGTACTAGGAAGGGAAATTCATGAGTCTCAAAAAACATTACTATGATGGTATGTCATAGATCTTGATGTGATTCTAGTGGATTGTTCATCTAATCTTGCCTAGTCACTTCTCTCTAGAATATCTTGAATGATGTACAAAAGTTGACACAATCAAGCTCACCATGTTAGGGCCTATTATGGATTCTACACCAATTAGGGAGGATTATTTTAGTGATGTTGATTTATAAGAGTTTAATAGACTATTTGAGACTATTTTTGGGTTGATTAAAGGGCATGTTACATCTTGGGAAGTTGGTATTTTAATTGCTCATCTAGGAATTAGTATTACCTAATTTTTGCTTCATGTTTAAAAAGTCATTACTTAAATTTTGAACCATCTTTTGGATAGAGTCTAATTCTACCTTTAAAGATATATAATTTGTATAACATCTATAGGAGTAACTATTTATTGATCTGGATGATAACCACTAGTTTTCATATGAGTGTTTAGGTAGCCAAGAGGTTGTTGCATCATGTGCATTAGTGAGGGAAACTCATATAACTAGTTATAATCATAGGTAAGAACATTATGTTTTATAAATGGTATTGGATTAAGCATGGGGAATCCATTTTTTTCTTGTGTGTCATAGGCCTTTGGGGATTGACCTAATTATTGATATTGATTGCTTCCTTGATTACCAATGCTAGAGTATTAATGGAAATAACTCTTCTTAGGAATACTACATTGATAGGGTCTACGGTGTTCTTGTACATTTCCAATGCCAATGATAGTTATGGTCTATAGTTTGGGGTTAGTCAATTGTACATCTTTTGTCACCTTACATTAAATTCATGGATTGGTTTTTTGGGTTCTTGTTTAATGCTAGTGAAGTTCTGGTATACTATCCATAGATTAGTGACCTATCCAAACTATGTAATAAAAGTTGCTTGGCATTGTGCCCATGAGGTTAGAGAATTTTTAGTTAAATTTAGATACCAATCATAAGCTACATCCATCAAATTAAATGGAAATAATTGATAGCCAACATCTTCATCTACTACATTCATCAAATTTAGTGTGGATTTAAAGGACTTGATATGCTTTTTTGCTAGCCTTGCTCCCAAGGGAGTGAAGGTTGGTAGGTATTTTTAGGGTTGTGAGGGAGTTCATGTACATCCCCTACGATGACAATTGTAGATTCAACTAGATAACATTGTTGCTAGGTCATTAATTGATTAGCAAGCAAAAGGTTCCTTATAGGTGAAGGTTTCCCTAGTAGAGGTGGGTTGATCTTAACTAGAGCTATTGGCATAGTTTTAGGCCTTTTATGGCTTTTTAAGGGTGATACTAATAAACCAACCTAGGAATTAGATCTGGTCACTCTATTGGGTGACTCTAGTGTAGCTCTATGTAAGCATTATCCTCTACTACATTAAGGTTTAGGCCCTCCTTCTAGTGCTAGATAACTACTTATGTAGTTTTTATGCACACCATAGCTAATGTGGTAAACTCTAACATCTTAGGATCTCAATGGAGGTAAAATCCATTCCAAGGCATGTGTTGCAGGTATGTGGCTTATTCAACCTATTGATGGAATAGTGGTAAAGTATGCAAGTTGTTTACAAGGTTTTTTTGGATGAAGGTGTGGTTCTTACAATAAGGTGATCTCTTAGGGGAATTGTATGGGTGATTGGCTTCTAATATAAGGTGTGAAAATTGTTATAACAAACATAAAATAAGGGTAAGGTAGTGCAGAAAATAAATATTGGTGATTGTTGAAGTAATCACTTCTATGAATGTTTCCTAAATAGACCTATGTTTTCTCAAAACTAGTACCTATTGCTATAAATGAGTACACATGTGTAAACAAATATAGTTATCGGATATAAATAATAAAGGCATAGGGAGTCTAATGGCCTCTATCAAGGTTACTCTTATTAGGGTAGCTTTTACACACCCTTGATTTGGAGATTATGACTTAAACTAGTAGATAATCTAAGGTAGTTGTGGTACAAACTTATAAGATTACACCAAGAAATCACAAATACACATTAAAAAATATATTTCAATACAACTTAACTTTCTTAATCAATAATTTGCTAACCACTGAAAACTATTACACATCTAAGATTTGTATGTTAATTAAGAAAATCAATAATCTACTTGTAGCATTAAGAATACTAAAGATTAACTAAAACAACATTCATTGAAAATAAAAATTAACAACACCATATGGTAAATAAATACCCAAAATAATTTTCCTAATGACCAAAATTGGATTCTTCACTTTTGGATTTCAAAATTTTCAACCCCTTTGTTTAAGGGTGACATAATATTATTTATAGATCCTGGGGATGGGTTACCTCATCCTTCAAGTCTTTTCATGATTTTTACATGGGGTGGTTGGAACATGTAGTTCCAACTATAGCCTCAAATTTAATGGGAGCTATAAATATGAAGAATTAACTTTACAATATAATGAAATACATGCATAAACAAAAGACTGAGTCAATTATTACACAAACTATTACAAAACTAAAGCATACACCAGACTAAGGTTGCATTGGTTAGAGTGTTACATGTGTTTTGGTTAGATTAGAAGGTGAAGGTGTGTCCCACTTCCTTTTCACCTTGATATCCCTATAAACTTTGTTTGCTACCTCATGCTGCTATCGAATAATGTCCAAGCTAAGTAGTGAAGGTCGATGAAGTTACTTTGTTTGGCCAAGGAGTCTTGCATGTTCATCCTTAGTAAGTTGAAACTTACTTATAAACATCTCCACCTTAGTCATTTTCCATCTCACCATAATCAACTCTACTTTGATGCTTTCCATATCCAAACCTTGAATGCTCCCTTTAAAATTATCCATTGCCTTTTAGACAATGTTATCAAAATTGGTCTTACTAATTAACTTGTTAATAAAATCCCTTACATTACATAATTTTAAATCATTCAAATATTTAGGAGTTGGACCTCATGTTCCTAGTAATTCAAAATCATAGTAATAACTAACTTCAACCATTCCTTAAATTCCTCATGTCTAATGACCACTAGCTTTAAGGCATCATATGCCTTAAATGTAGTCATTAGATTGAGGTGATTATATAAGTAGTTAACCATATAGGTAACCAACATTTTGATATTTGTGTTGTCCTAGTCTAGCGAGTTGCAGAGTTGATTTTCTTGGGTTATATTGGGGTCTATCTTAGCCTTAATGAATTACATAACCTCTAGAGAGTTATAGCATTTTGAAACAAACTCCCTTACCTTGGCCTCTATCATTATAAGAACATGCAGGGTATTTGATTATTCTTTTAGCTACTTAATTTGTGTCCAAATTTCCTACACCTCTCCTTATAGCTCTAGTTGAGATAATTATGTCCCTTAATTAATGTCTACCACTACATCATTCTATGCTTGAGCTAGGTCTAAGATATTTTCTTCATATACAGACTCTCCTAGCTGCCTATTCTACCTTTTAGTGATGGATAACACTAGTTGTCATTATTCAAGGATGACACTGCCCCCCTATTCATATTCAAACTTTCTCTTCTTGACCCTTTAGATGGATCCAATAAGAGGATAAAATAGGGTAGTCATAGAAGGCAGATTGGTTATCTTGTAACTGGGCCTCTTATGAGCTTTTCGCCTTAATTAAATGGCCCAAGATGATATATTATCATGTGCATCAGAGGTTGTGACCACAAATTCCTACTCTATCTCATCTATCTCTTCTTTCTTTTGCCTTTGAGATATCATAGTTAGTCTATTTAGTAGGGAAGTCCATATAATTATGGACCAATCCACTCCTCCAATTTGAGGAAATGGATGGAATACCATAATATGTGGTTTTATTTTTCTTCCCTTGCTTATGTTGGTAACCATGGTTTATTTATTAGAAGTGGGAATGGGGAGTGGAAGGGAAAGTTGTATGGATTAGACATGTAATTGGTGTGTGGCTAAAGTGGTTTATACATTCCTAGATGATTTCTTTCTTTTGTGAAATCTTATAGTAGCAATACCAATAGGCACATAAGGGTTGGTCATGGGAAATGATATAGTGGAGGTTGTGGAGGGATTAATGGATGGAGTGGATGTGGTAGAGGGGAAATCCATAGAAGAGATAGGTGTATCAATAATAGAGATTGAATGCCAAAGAGAGGTAGGGAGAGTTGAAGTACCTTGAATTTTTAGTTTGATGGTGGCCTCTTGAAAAATGATGGGTTTTTCTTCTTTTAATTGGGTCTCTTGATTTGAGTCCTCAGCCTAATATTGAATATTTTTTTCCTCTTTCTATGATTGCAAGTTGGAAGCTGAGATAGGTGACATTATGGATACTTGTGTCACTAGACTACCTATGGAGGTCCTTAGTTTTCTAACATAAACCAAGGGAGCCTTGCCTTGAGTATGAAGGTCATGGGAGAAAGGGACTATTGTAGATTGAGTAGTGTCTACCCCAATTGATGAAACATGAGGCACACTAGTGGTAACCATAGATGCTAGAGTGGTTTCAACACCCTACATATCTTCTTTGTCTGAGTCCAAACTAATGGTGTTACTTTTGGCTTCATCTCTTCCTATAATTTACTCCAACACCCTAATATCCTATTTGACTATCTTTAGTTTTAACTCCAAAGGGGGTTCCTAAGAAGAAGAAGTTCCCTGCTCATAAGTTTTCCTACTACAGAAGTCTAAATATTTCCACCCTTTAAAAAGGGCCCTTCACTTGTCCAATTATTTGGTGGAGATGTTGGGCTTTACTTGGATTATCCTTAAATGATCCTCTTATAAATGTAATATTTTAGCCCATTCTAATACTTCCTCATTAGTTGTAGGATTGAGAAGAAGAAAGTCATATCCATATGGATGGTAGTAGTAGGGGATGTTGAATCCTTGAATATGTTTCTAGATACACCCATGAGGGTCCCAATCTCTATGAGGCGTTATGGGGAAACCACATCAAATTTTTTTTGCTACAACATCACCAAGATGCTTCCTCATTGTGTACATTATTATACCAATGGTGACAAGACTCCCAAAGAAGAATTATTTCTTTTATCTTCCCAAGTCATCCTATATGTTGTTCCACAACTAGAAATCTATCTTTTACTCTGCTAAATTTTTAGGCCTGCATTTTGGTAGACATAGAGGTGTTACCTTGTTTTCCCAAACAAAAATTTTGGTAATGTCTATATATAGGAAGTAATCACCCTTCACATCCAATATATTCATAATGTTTCCCCTAATCTGTGGCATTAGGGAGTCATATATGGCCTACCATATCTGAGGGTACACATCCTCAAATTTTTTGACCATGTGCCTTTGATAAGCATAGATGTGAAAGAATTGGTAATGGTCACATATTTTATTCTTGATGTCATATATGGCTAGGGACCATAAATGACCTAGGTATTTATAACAGTACCCATGACAATGTCAAGAAGATACAACATCATAAAAAATTCCCTTGAAGGGGTAAGATGTCTATCCTTATGCAAAATTTTCTCTTTTAGCTTGAAACTGACTATCTCCCCTAGGGTATATTTAGTATCATGTGATATCATCGTATATATGAAAGGCACCCAATCTAAACTTACAAGATGAATGCTAGGCATACCATATAATTTATTCAATAGATCTATACCTACATGGATGCCCATTTTGAATTTGTTGATTGGAAATGATCCACTTAGCTTCTTTCCTTTCCATTCCATGGTCTCACTAGATAATAGCCATGATTGTAGTGCTCAATAGAGTCTCATTTCTTTATTGAATTATAGTAAGGTGTTCCTATCAAAGTAGGCATCTGATATGGTGAGAGATAAATACATTTGAAATTCATCTCTTGAGATACATGTGACCACTGTATCACCACTAAATTTAAAAAAATATGCATCTTATGATATCTTACCTACAAAAAATAGATCCTTGAGGAGGTTGATACATGGCATGACTTTTAGTTTGGTAGTAGTGAAATGTATCCTTTGGAATTTTTATGCTAGTAGTTATTTGATGAAAAAACTATCTACCAATGTTGTTTCATCATCTACTAAGAATGCATCCACTGAGTCAATAGCATCCCAAAGCTATGAGAAGTTTCAATACTTATTCTTGAACACCTTTGTATTAAACACAATGTCCTTCAACTCTATGGGATCTTTAACTGAGAATGTTAAGGGAGGATTAGATCCCTATGATGACCTTGATGAGGATTCTATGGCTAATAGACACTAGGTGATGCAATTTTATATCTACTATGTTCTCCCTTCAGATCTTAGCTTGATCATTATTATATTCATAGGATTCTTGAAACATAAGTTATTTGGTGCATGGATGATATCAAAATAAGAGAATTCAATCATAAGTTAACTTTAATGCATAATTATGGCCATAGTGGTTATGTATCACTTATATAAGATCCCAAATTAACTACTAGTTTATGTGGAATAAATGTGAAATGTTTATTTGGCCCTTTCAATTCAAATTTGTTCACTTAGGTTGGTGGGGCGGGGGTATTTATTAAATGTTGATAGGAAATATCTTTCCTTAGTTTGTATAAAGGTGATGCATGGCTTAAAGTAAAGTTATTCAAACTAGTATTAGAGGAAAAAATGTTTGGGTCAATGGTGATAGATAATCTATTTCGAGGGAATTATTTCAAATAAAATATCTATGGCAACTTCCTTGAGGAAACACATCATCATGGTGACGGATCTAAAACAACAATTCCAAAGGATAATTTTTCACAATTAAAGGACATTTTCAATTTTCCCATAGGATAGTTTTCATCTCAAGGGTCCACTTCATAGGGTACTTTAGTCTTTGACACAAGTCCCAAAATATCTACTTTAGAATCCCTGAAGGGTACTTTTTATATCCTTAAGAGGTAATCTATACATTTAAAGGGGCATTTAAAAAGTTCTAAAGGGTAAGTGGTCATACTAAAGGGTAACTTACACAAGTATAGAGGGTAATTATAAGGAGTGAGTGGAGGGTAGGTATCCCATGGGAATTCCTTCAAAGATTATTTATTATAAAAAGGCCCAAAATAAAATTCTAAAGGATAGGGAAAAGGTATAGAATAAAAGCTTTGAAGGAAAGGGATGAAGGGAATTTCCAAAATTCTTGAAGGGTACTTTTGTATCCTTAAGGGACCTTCTCAAAAAATTTAAGGGTAGCTTCAACAATATCCAAATGGTAGGTTATAGGAGTTCTAAAAGGGAAACATCCTTTGAAAGAATCCCTTTAGAGATTGTGCATTAGACAAGAATGCCAAAAACAAAAGTTTCAAATAAATGACTAAAGGGTCCCAAAATAAGTCTTGAAGGGGTAGTTTGAATGGTAATTCTAAATGTTCTAAAATTCCAAATGGTATTTTTCTAAGGACCTGAAGGGTATGTGCCCTTCAAGCTAAGGTCAAAGGAGAGTGGAAGGTCGAATAAGGAAAGGCCAAATGACCAGCTCTGAGGTTTTGTAAGGGTATGTGGGAAAGAATTTGAAGGATCTACTTCATGGTAACAAGTTTCCAAAGGGTTTACTTTGAAAATACCTAAAGGCTTAAGTCCAAACTAATAAAGATATATATTATTAATGCTATTATACCAAAATCAAAGACCAAATTTCCAAAACAAGGTGGGTCCCCATTTCTTATGAATGAGGGCGAGGGGGGAGGGGGATGTTGGGTGTAACACCATTTTACCTACACTAAATTTCAGTACTAATTCCAATTATAATGTGCCTACCATAAATTAGACACTAGTATTAAAATAGTTTCCCTTAAGCCATGCCCATCCTAGCCAAAATTTGGGATTCTTGAATAATGACAAAACTAGATTTCACCCATAGCTATAGATAGCTTGATGCCCAAAACTAGTAATAAAAATAAAGGTCATAACTTAGAGGCATCAAATAATTAAAATGAATCCATACTCAAAATGGTTTAAAATCTGAGTACTAACTTTTTTCAATTGCATAAGCAAGTAGGCAATACTAGGGATAACTCCAATAGGAATTACTCATATCAAAGGTTTAATAGGCCAAATAATTGGTTTCATAATGGTAATAATGGAAAATATAATAACAATAATTAGTCATAATCAATCAATAATAACCTTAGGATTAATATTTTTTATGTTTCAATAACTAAATAATTTAGGGTTCACAATACCTCAAAACATAGTGAGTTGGATTACATTGAATTATATAATGATTTTGAGTTATTTAAACATGATTTAAATACAAATAAAACTGGATCTAATAGATATAATTATACATGAATATCTCTATCTTCCAAATCATCCAAATTTATAGATATAACCTTGATTGTGGAGACATTTAACTTCCCATTTGAAGAGGAAAATGAGACTAAAGATACTCCTTAAGAGGTGAATGCCTTTAAATAGTATTTGAATAATAACTATCCTCTAAGTAACAAGGAGAAAAATCAACCATTGACAACATCTAATCCACCAAATAACTTCGACACTCTTCTAGATCCTACAACTGATAATAATCTTGAGCCTCGAAAGTAAAGTACCTTTAAGCCTAATGTTGATTCATATAGTACTTCTACTAGAGATATATACAATATATTTGATGGCATGAAGAAAATTAAGGATAACATCACACTACATGAAATAAATCAAATAAATGAGCAATAAGATTTATTACTTGAATCTTTATCTAAGAAGCTTGGTAAGTCACCCAAAGTTGTAAATGCTAACATTGCTATGTAAAAAGACAAAGTAGCTATCCCACCTTTATTTCCTATAGTTAGGATATTTGGTGTGAATTTTCAATAAAAAAAATTTAGGCTAAGGTACATTTATTAACATCATGCCTAAAGTTACTTATAAGTAACTAGGTTTGACTCAAACTAAATCTGATAGGGTTGTTACTAAGTTAGATAAATATAGGGTTAAAGTTATTAAAGAATTATCAAATTTTCACATTTAAATTGTAGTTGATCCAAGAATATAATATCAAACATACAAGTGGTGGATATACTTGATGCTTATGGAATGTTATTGAGTAGAGAATGGACCAGATCATTAAATGGCTACATGTCTATTGATTGGTCTCATATGTGGCTTTCATGGAAGGGAGTTCTAAATCAAATTTTAATTGAAAGAGATCCAAAGTACAATTCTATAAATTAAAGGGTCAACTTAGCCAATTCTGAGTTAGGATTTTATACTTTTGACACCTCTAAGGTGTTTGACTCTAAAGATACTCATGCCATGTTTGGAATATGGAATTTGTTACATGATGGTGATAGATGTGAGTCTAGTTCTGGTGTAAGAATTATATTGATTAATACTATTATAAAATTAATTTAGTACTTATTATAGTCTTAAATTTTCATGCACTAACAAATTAGTAGAGTATGAGGCTCTAATCTTAGGTTTACAATTTACCATCAATCATAAGGTCAAAGAATTACTAGTTCGTGATGATTCAAAACTAGTACTTAATCAAGTTAGAAGTAAGTATCCATGAAAATTGTCTTACCTTAAGTAATATAAGTTTAGAGTTTGGGAACTAATGGAATGTTTTTATGTTTTTAACATTATCTCAATTCTTGGGGAATAAAACAAGCTTGTTGATGAGCTAGCCTCAACTACAACAACTCTTATTTCCAACCAAGACTCTAAACTAGGAAGCCATAGTGTTGAATTGGTTATTTGTTCCTTAGTCCTTGATAATATCAATTGTTTATAGGTATTAAATTATGACCAATATATTTTATAATTCATGAACAATTTAGGGGTATTTGAGGCTCACATCATTGATGAAGCTAATGAAAATACTTTTGATAAATGCAATATTGATGATAGAATTGTATAATTAAGTGACAATAAAATTCCTAAGGGCATGATTTTACTAGAAATATTATTTGACATAGATAAACTACCTAAAATTTTAATATTTCTATGGTGAAAGGGAAATATTATAAAGTGGTTAACCTAGGAACATAAGATCAACCCCATCTAGTAAATACTGGTACAACCATGACTAATGATGAGCTACAAAAAGATAAAGAACTGTTGACCAAATATAAATATGTTGTATAATTATCATATGAGGACTTGAATATCTTTGATCCTAGAGTCATCACTCATACCATACCTTTAAAATAAGCTTGCAAGCATTTTAGATAAAGATAGAGACTAGTTAACCCTATCTTATAACCCCTGATATACAATGAGGTTAAGAAACTATTAGATGTCATGATAGTTTTTCCCATTATACACTCCACTTGGGTAGCTAACATAGTATTAGTTATGAGGAAAAGTAGGGAAATTATATTGTGCATAGACTTTAGAAATATAAATAGAGATAGTAAAAAAGACAACTATCCTTTGCCTTCTCTTGGTCAAGTTATCCAAATTTTTAGTGGTTTTGTAATGATGTCTTTAGTAGATGGTTTCTAAGGATATAACTAAGTTCTTGTAAAAAAGTAAGATAGATTAAATACTACATTAATAACTAAGTGGGGAACTTTTTCATTTAATATAATTCCCTTTAGATTGATAAATGTAGGTGCAACTTTACAGAGAGCCATGGACCACACTTTTCAGGGGCTAATAGGTAAGTGAATTATAATTTACATGGATGATCTGATTGTCTTTTCCAAAAACAAGGAGAACCACATCATGCACTTAAAACATGTATTTGAAAGGTGTAGAAGGTATGTAATTTATATTAATTCCAAGAAAATCATTTTTTGTGTCAATAAGGGAAAAGTGCTAGGACATGTTATAACTAAAGAGGGTATTTCTATAGACCTTGATAGAGTATAGCTATATCTAAGATAAAACCCCTCAATAGTAGAAAAGAGCTTAAATATTTCTTTGGGAATATTAACTTTGTGAGAAAATTTATTTATAGTTTTGTATAAATAGTGAGACCTCTGAATGCTATGTTGAAGAAAGATGTCAAGATCACATGGAATGAAGAAACTAGAAAGTCCTCCAAGGACATAAAATAATCAATAATGTAGGCACTAGTGTTGATAAGCCTTGATTTTTCAAAATAATTTTATCTTTATTATTTCTCTTCTAAGCATACAATTCCATATATCCTAACTAAAAAACTAGATGTATGTGATCATCCTATTTCTTTCATGAGTACTAACTTTAAATTTTTTGAGTTAAACTATTCTATGATTGATAATTAGGAATGTGTTGTAGTCAAGGTAGTGAAGAAATTTAGGCATTATATTATTAGAATTAAGGTGTATGAAATACTACCAGACACTACCACTAAGTTCATGCTTAGCTAATATGAATTAGGGTAAATGAGAGTTAATTGGATACTTGTACTTAAAGAATATGATCTAGAAATTAAGACTGCTAAATTATTAGGGTGCCAAGGTATAATTCAATTAATTTCCAATACTAATCCCAAGTTAAGTGTCATCTAGGTAGATCAACAAAGTTTTCAACCCAATAATTGGTATGATTCAATTGTTTATTTACTAATAAATGGCCATTGTTCTATAGGATTAACTAGGGAGTAAAGGAGAACTCTAAGGCTCAAGGCAACTCACTTCTTGATCAAAGATGAGGTAATTTTTAGGAAGAATTATGAAGTGGTATACCTGAGATGTGTTTCTAAAAAATAATCTAAGGAGATCTTGAGCACTTTCCATGAGAGACTGGGAAGTAAACACGCATTATGAAGGACAAAAACACATAATATCCATAATGGTAGTGTTTATTAGACTACTCTCTTCAAAGATACTCACATGCATGTGAGAGAGTGTCATCAGTTCCAAATTTTCAATACTAAAGAACCCAAAGTAGCCATAACATCGAAACTATTCATGATTGATAAAACCTTTACTCAATGGGGATTAGATGGATACATGAACATAATTACGTGCTCACTACTATTGACTACTACACTAGACGGATAGAAGCAGTGGTAACCAAACAATGTAGGATTGCAGATGTGATAAAGTTATTGGAAGAGAACATATGTATTAGATTCAAAACACTCATGACTCTAGTTTGTGATAATAGATATGCTTTTTTATTCAATGAGATGACTAATTGGGTATATGATAAAAACATTGTTCTCAAATTTTCATCAAATCATTACCCTCAAAGTAATGGAGTTTTTGAGTAGACAAATAATAATTTGATGAAATCCATCAGGAAGTCTTCTCCTAAAAAACTAAGAACCTAGCACAAGTTACTCAAGTATGCCCTTTGGGATAATAGAAAAAGAGTCCAAAAATATCTAAAGGCATCACCCTTTCTTCTATTATATGGTAAAGAACCTATGTTCCCTATCATTCTCAATATACCAACCTACAAGTTTATGAAAGAGTACATGGAAGGGGAGGATCAAGAGTTTTAAAGTTCAATGTTACTTGACATTATCCAAATGGAATATGTAAGAGAGGAAACTTTTTACCAATTTTAGTAGGCATCAAACCAAAATGAAGATATGGTTTGAAAAATGTTCCAAGAAGGTGTTGAAATAAGGAGAATTGGTTCTTATTTGGGATAAAACATCTAAACCTAAGGGAAAACATGGAAAATTCACACCCTTGTGGATTGGTCCCCACCAAATTTTTGAGACACTAGGAAACAACACCTTCATTCTCAAGGAATTTAAAAGAGTAGAGTTCACATTGCTAAAAAATGGGAAATATCTAAAGCACTACTTCTCCACTACTCCACCTCAAGTTCACATGGCTTAATCTATAATATTAGTTAGGTTTAGTCTAGGTAGGCTTACAATAGTTTCTTTATTATTTATTTCCTTTTCATTCCTTATTTGTATATAGTGTATGTAAATATTTGTTTACTTGTTGCATTGCCTTGCTTATTATGTGTTTCCTTTCCTTTATTTTAATTCCTACTTTGAGTAAGTATTTTTAAAGACATTCCTAAATCTAAAATACATGTAATTTATCAAAAGTTAAGCAAATCAGAAATGTAGGTATGACTTATCTAAATGGTTGATCATGGATCTTAAAATGTGAGCTTGATGTTATGGTTTTGAGAAGTTGGTAAGGGATGGTATCTAGGTTGGTTGTTCCTAAAATATTAAACATTGTTCTTGATCTAATTATAATTATAATAAGTATTGATTATGGAGGATTAAGGTTTGAATTATTAATACAAAGTTAGGTTTACACTTAAAAAATAGTAATTGCCTAGGACAAAGTTTACAACCAAGGATGATTGTCTGAAGATCAAAAATTTGACCAAATACAAAAACCTAGCTACTCTTGTTATTAAATTTTGTTATAAATTAAAACATATCTAAAATATATAAAAATAAGAGATTTATTTCAAAATTCAAAATATTTCTAAGAAAAGGTGATTTTGGTAATCTCTACTAGGTCTATGGATGCCTATATGGTAGTAGAGCAAGACCTTGAGTGGAGCCAAATGTATCTCTATCAGGTATATGGATTCATGGATAGTAGCAAAGTATTGACCAAGCCTTCCCTAATTTAAATCATGATTCTTAATGAACATATAAATATGCTATAAGTCAATGATTATGGTCAAGGTTATGAATCTAGAAGTTTTTCTCTAAGCCCCACGGTAATCAGTAAGTGGAATCAAATCACACACACAAAATGGTTGTGTTTTGATGTTTGATCCTAATTCTACATGTGTGAGATGTGTCTTAATTATGGCTTGATCTTATCTATTATACCGAAGCAAGTGGAATAAGTAGCCTAGTTATTAGTCTAAACCAAAGTCTTTGAATTCAAACATATTATTATGTTCCCCTAGAATTCACCATTTGTTGAGGTTAACATAACCCCATTTCTGAAAATGGGGACCCTTATTTAAAAAAATTCCAATTTTGTACTTTTAATTAAAACTACCACTTAATCAAAATTGTCTATTTCAAGATCATCCACAATTTGTTCTCATTTAGCTTAGCTGACATGTTCTTATTTGATCCTTATCTTATTTTGCCTGAGGTTACTTATGATTACTTTTAAGTTTCTAGGTTGTAGGTTTAATGGAGTCTAAACATTATGGATAATGTCTAGGGTTTTAAGCATTAACGATAAATTAACCCTTTGATTAGTCATTGGTTCTTAATTGTTTAATTAAATTCATGTTTAAGAATATAGAAACCCTTACTTTAATTTTTTTAGCCTGAGCCTTTTAGATCTGAATTCAAATTTACACAGGATCACTTTATTTGAAAAAAATGTGGGAATTCATTTTGTTCATTTAAAAATTATCTTATATTCTATCCTAAGTTCTCATTCATGTTTATTAACATCAATAAAACCTTGTCTAAAATTTTAATATTAAAATTATTTATGTCCTGAGACCCCCTTAATTATTTAATGTTTGCATGGACTAAATAAATGCAGGGTACCCTTTATTATGTTCTAAAACTTAGCTTAAAATTTTTACCCTAAGGTTTTATCATGTTTATCAACATGAATAAAACCATAGTCTAAAAATTTTACCCTAATTTCTCTCTATTTTGTGAACCTTACATTCTTTATTTTATTGATCATAAGATTGATGGTGTGCATTTGCTCAGGTGAACTAGATCCAATGGTGTGAGACAAAGTCAATAAGTTAAGCACATTGATAAATTATGCATGTTGACTTAGACAAAAATATCTAATAGTGTGAGATTAGAGTTGAAAATTAAAGCCATAACCCCAAGTTAAAGATCGATCATCTTCTCAAATATTGATGGTATGTGGTTGAGCATACATATTTTCATCAATGATGCATGTTAACTTAAAAATTTAATGTCACCACAAGACAAGTGATAAGGTGTCAAGTGTTAAAACTTAATCAAAATAATAGTGATCATCTAATGGTGTTTAACACCTCAGATTGAGATATGATGGATCACATTTGATTAACTAAAGATGATCTGATAATATGAAGTGACAGTTGAAAATTCAAAGCCCAATGAACAAGTAATAAGGTGACAAGTGTCACCATCATGGAGATTAATTTAGAATATCAATGGCCCATAAATAAAATGATAGATCCTAGAGGATCTAGATCAATGACATGCATTTATCTATGTAACCAAGATCCAACAGTGTGTATTAACAAATTGACTTTTCACAGAACAAAAGGACAAATGAGGAGATACCACATGGTACAAGGACATTGAACTAGGAGTAAAATGATAGATAGAGGCATAGAGAAGTCCTATGAAAGTAACACATAGCATAATCATGGATACCAAGCATAAAATTGACCAATAATGTTTAATTTCTTAGATCTAAATCAATGGTGTGAGGCAAGGTATACTTTTTAATAAGTCAAGACCTAATGTGATGTTGACACATGTCTAAAGTACAAATAATCACTTTTAAAATATTAATGAGCATGGAAACATGGTAGAGCCATGTAAGCACTAAATTAGATTATGATATCTTATTGACCCAAAAAGGCAAATGTATAAATAAATAATCCAAAGAAAATCTAAGATGTGAAACTCATTGTTAGAACTAGCTACCACCATTAAAGCACTATGAAAACCTTCAAAAAAGTCCTAGTAAGTATGAAATCCATAATTTGACCCTAAGTTCATAATAATCAAGCTAAAGAACATTGAATTATCACATAAGCAAAGATAATTCAATTTAGAATCAAATTATAGTCCATTAATGAGCAATTTGATCAATTCATAACAATGGTAGCTAAGAAAGGTGTTTCAAGAGAAAATGTTGAGCTCTATCTAACCATGGATGTCAAGGGTAAGATTTTTAAAGATACAAAATTTGATGCCACTACTTTAAAAATAGGAGATGAAAATTGGTCTAAGATTTTCTAGACCATTAAAGACTAACCCACCATCACCTAAGAAGGAGAGAAGAATGTGTTTTCCAAGAGGCTCTACTATGACATAATTTCAATCCAAATGACATGCTTACATTATGTGGTAAAAAAACTTGAGGTACTTTATTGTATCGACATTCTTTTCTCCTATTTTCAAATATGGTAAAATTGATAAGGTCTTGTTAATCAATGGACATACTCATAACAATGTAGCATATATTTTTGTTTTAGCATTTAAAAACTACTATAGATTGCCCAAAACCCAAGTCAAGCTACCTTATATCAAAGACTAGGCCCAAAAGAACAATTTAGAATACATTATAGCCTTGTGGCTATATTTTAGGAACTAAGTATTTTCATATTTAAACAAAAACATCCTGATTAACTAATTTAGGCCTAGAATTATGATGATTATGACCATATTAAATAGATTGTGTGGGAATGAAACCACTAGTTATGTACACTAGGTTTGGGTGCCTATAATCTACTTCATGGTTGAAAAGTAGCTAACCCCTCTTCTCAGTAAAATTATCTACATCTCTTTGAGAAGTTAGATTATTATAATAAAAAACAAGAAGAATACTGAATTCTACATGATGTCATACCTTTTAGATGCTCGTTATGCAACAATAAAGATTCCCAACCTAAGGGAATGGTCACCCAATGGAACTCAAATAGTTACACAATATTACTCTAAGTTTCACATATTCAAGTATAGATATCACATTCAATTCATTTATGAGTACATCTATCTAGCCATTAGTGAGGCTATAACTAGTCATCCCATGAAAAGGGTCAACCCACTAATCAAGAAGTATGTTGAGACAATGGGATATATCTAGTTGTATCTAAATTATACAATCATCAAAATTGAAGAAACTCTAACCCAACCACTCAAGCTACCCATCCATTCCCTAATAAGCTAGTAGAGTAAGAGGTAGCATATCAATTACTCTATGGCATTAATGGCCTATGTAGGACAAAGAAGAAATGGCTTCTCTATAGGCCTCTTAATAACTATTAGGAGGAGCATATTCAAATAATAGGAGAAATTTGAAGAAACATCCAGACATAGAAAATCCTTCAAACTATAAATTTATGAGCTAAGGTAGTGGGACCCTTGTCTAAGGGTTAAAGAGCATGAAAACAAAGGGGATGCTTAATGTACTTTATGATCATCATCCTAGTGCTTTTGACCCTATTTACACCAAAGCATACACCTATTCTAAGGTCACAAGAGGTTTTAAGTATCATACCTTAGACTTAAGCTTAAGATAAAGAAAAACAAGAAAGGAAATGATCAGTGGAAAATTGGGCTTAGGCATTATCATTTGCTAAGCAGTGCATTAGCTATACCTCCATCAACTCAACCCCAAATAAAGCACAAAATTTAGGTACAAATAGATAAAATATTATAGAAAAGAAGGCCTAATGAGGTTGCATCTTCTTTATCCCAAGTAGAGGAAAAAAGATCACCATTAGAAGAGATTAATATAGTAGCATTAGACCCTAACGAGACTATACAAGATGCAATCAAAATGTTATCAGTGACATATGAATTGGATGATGAAGAAATAGAGGAAACAAAGTAAGAAAAGGGGAAGGAAGTACTGGATCTAGTTGTTTTCTTCACCCCCCAAAATAGAAAGGTTGAGATAGCCATCTTCTAATAATTAACAAAAAACCCAATGTGACTTTCACTCCTCCATTGGGTGAAGTTAACCTCTTTAGTGAAAAATTTTTGATTTAAGGACCAGCTATTCCAAAGTGGCTTATTTATGGACCCAAATTATATAAAGTTCCTATTGGACATCATCCTTGGGAAATAATGAAGGCCATAAACATTACCATACATTAAGAAGTTAAGCCTTGGATAGTGTCTTTGGATGAAGAAGATGAGAAAAGATTAGATTCTCCACATTAATCAAGTGGGGCACAAGTAAATACCCTAGCCCATAAAGTGACTCAATCATAAATGGGAGGTAATTTTTATCCCAATATAAATGGATTGTAGAGGATAAAAGAGAAGAAGGTCATGGTTGGTAGAGAAGAGATCATTTTCTAGAAAGCAGAACCATTCACTGGTCTAACTCTAGTGGGAGGATAAAGGCTTGGAGAAAACTAGATATTTGAGGAGAACATGCTTGAATTGGCCCAAGAATAATTAGAATAATTGAAATATGTCCTCAAAGGCATGTAGTAAAAAAGAGAAGAATTTGGAAATGTAGGCTATCTTATCAGTCCCTGAGGCTATGATAGATATGTTTGAAGCATCTTTGTATGACATGTTTGATTCTTTAAAGTCAATAAAATATAGACAGAATGTGTTGAACCAATTGGATGTAGAAGCCAAGAGCCTATTTCACCAATGGTATAACTTAAGAGGTAAAGTAAAATATTTTATCAATATCCTAATAGAAGATCAAATTCTTAGTTTTGAAAAAATTAGATTAGCTCACCTAAATATGGTTGTGGGAGTTTTGGTAGACAAGATCAAGGTTTTAAGAAAATGGATCAATAACCTAGAGGAACATCATGAAGATGGAAAGAAGCTAATATGAAAGATGGATCAGATACTTGGGAGTATGATCATAGATCCCACTACTCTTATCCCCATAGGGATAATCACTGATAAAGAATTCAAGTTGAAATATGTTCAATTTATGTAGGAAGCAAGAAACCAAAGCTAAAAAGACTAGGGCTAACAACAACATGATATTGGAAAAGATATTTACTGCTAAAGAAAGTAGTATAAATGCAAGAATCATTAAGTAAGCCATGTAAAAGGATGAAAAATACTTCAAATAGGGCACGTCATGAAGATCTTACAACTAGATCTAGTACTTCCTTCCCCTTTTCTTACTTTGTTTCCTCCATGTAAGAGTCCATTGTCAATTTTATGTTAATATATGAATAACATGCCAAGGTAATGAATATATAACAATAGTAGTAATAGGGCATGTCATCAACACATAGACCTTAGGGTCAAACTAGTTGATTTGGGAATATTCCTTTTGTAATTTAACTTGTATAATATTTTGAAAAGGGGATATTCTTCTTTTTAAAGGCATGTATAACTTGTAAATCACACTTCTTATTGATTAGTCATTTGGAAATATCTATAGGTTTCTAAAATGATTATAAAAGGATAGATGTCCTTAGTACTTGACATGATCAGTTGGCATACCTAATAGATTGTCTATATAAAGATGTATTTTAAATTTTAAAGATGGGGGGGGGGGTTGAACAAGAATGCTTATGCTAATTTTGGAGTAATTAATGTAAACAAGGAATTATTAAAAAAAATTCTCATATGTTTGTGTGAATTATATCATGGCTTCTCTCTCAATTGTCTGGTTTATAATTTAGATTGCAATGGTTCTTATTTATTCTTGATGTGTAATTTATAAATGCAAAGATGTTATCTTTTGCTAATCCTAGGTTGACTGAAAGTTCTTAGGTTTATTTCATTTTCTAATCTCTTTTTGTTGATGTGTTTGTGTTATTTAACTATAGGAGTAAATCTTCAAAGTTAATTAAGTTCTCATTTGCATTATTTCATTTCCTTAGGTGTTTGTCTGATGTGTAGTAATATTTTTAGGTGCATATTTGGATGATATTTGAATTTTGTCATAATATCTATGTTAAATATCAACAACATCAATATGTTCCTTCTTTGTCCTACCATTCTTTTTGATTATTTATTTGATCAAATCACTTTAGAATAGACTCATTGGTAAATATGCACTTTAACTTAGTTCTTATATTTAGTTCTTTGAGCATAATTCACTTTACTTATCCAATATTTCTTTTATTTTCTTAAAGATCAACTATCAGGCCATGGTAGGTCCCAACAACCAAACACTATAAATATTGTGAAACAATTCAATTATTATATTATTTTTATACCACATATAAAAATATTATCACAACCTACAACTAATGCATTGGATTCTCTAAATTTATAAATGAGTAGTGTTTCTTAAACACTTAGAACCACCTATGATACACTTACATGGATCAACATGGAATGTATTTTTGTAGCACTAGAAGGAGGGAATTAGTTAGATCTTTGTAAATTTATGGTCTATTTTCTAATTTTAGTGAAATTTATTCAAATATCAATGAATTATTTGCATATTTGTGTTTATTTTAACATAATTTTGTAAATATCACTGATATGTGTGGTTTGAGACCAATATTTATGATCATTTAGCTAAATATTGTCATTCTTTGAAGATCCATGGTAAATGTTTGCAAAAATAGTTTAAGCTTGGTGAATATTCCTCATTTAGAATTACTGACAACAAATTTTCTCAAAGATTGATTGATTCTTTACAAATTTAGGTTTTTTTGAACTTAAATGTGTAAAGACCATCAATATTCTCAATTTTAGATATATATTTGAGCTTATTTAGTTAAAAATAGTCATTATTTGAAGGGATATATATATATATATATATATATATATATGTATGTATGTATATATGTATAAATTTGTATAAATTTTGCTTCACTTTGGAATAATAAGCATAGAAATATACTCATAGGTAAGAATTGGATTGTTATTTGTAAGAATTGATCTAAAGATCATTCATCTTTACAAATATAAGGTTTTTAAGTCATAAAGTTTACAAGCTAGAATCGCTAAGGATCAAGAATAGGTGAAAGTATAAATCAAGATTACCTTACTTTTCATTATAATATCATAGGAAAGTAAGATAAAACAAAGGTAAATGAAGGGTTTCTAAATCTCAACCTAGTTCACCTATTCAAAGTGTTCATGTGTTCAATCTTTATCAAGGTATGGCTTGGTTAGGTGGATATTCCATCAATGTGCTTAGTTAGGTACATGACATACCCCAAAACTCTAAAAAATATTTTCCATTTTTCAATCATAGTGGTATTATCATAGCTGAAGAACATATTGAATCTTTCAAAGTTTCTTTAAGGTTGTTAAATGTAGTTCATGAAGATGTAGCATGTAGATTGTTTACATTTACTTTCAAAGATGCTACATATGAGTGGTTTCTCAATATTTGAAATAACTATATCACTAGTTGGAATGATTTTAATAGCATATTTATTGATCAATTTGGTAAAATTATTAGTCCTTGCATTTTGTATCAATAATTCACCACAATTAAAATAGATTCTAGTGAGACCTTTAGAGCCTTCAATGCTATACTCCAAAAGATGTTTAGTATAACCATAGCCCCTTATATAATTTATTAGGTCTTGGATTTATAAATATACAAGGATTATTTGGACCTCATGACTTCTATGTTTATTATAAGGTTCATTGAAGTCATAAACACATTAACATTGGCTTCTACTGATGTTGTAATAATCAATGATCAAATGCAGCCTAAAGGTCAAGTTTCATATGCCATCCTAAATGTCTATCTCAATTTCCTTGCACTAAATATCATTATTAATGCCAATAATAATTTACCTACCCTAAATTAGACACCAATTTTGAGTCGTTTACCCTTAATCCATGCCCATCCTAGCCAAAATTTTGGATTCTTGAATAATGCCACAAATGGATTTCATCCACAAGAACAAAGAGCTTTGATGACAAAAAATCGTAATAATAATCAAGTTCATAACTTAGAGGCACCAAATAATGAGAATGAATCCATACTATAAATGATTTAAAAGCTAAATACTAACTTTCTTTAATTGCATAAGCAAGTAGGAAATACTAGGGAGAACTCCAATAGGAATTACTCATAACAAATGTTCAATAGGTGTACAAAATGGTTTCAAAATGGTAATAATAATAATAATAATAATAATAATAATAATAATAATTATTATTATTATTATTATTATTATTATTATTATTATTATTATTATTATTATTATTATTATAATAATTATAATAATAGGAAAAAAACCCTAAGATTAATATTTCTAATGTTGCACTAACTAAATATTGTAATGTTCACAATACCTCAAAGCATGGTGAGTTGGATTACATTGAATTCTTTAAGGGAGTTTTTCAATTTGAGTTAAATAAACCTAAAAGTGTGTCTAATAGAGATAATTATATAGGCATATCTAGATATTCCAAATCACCCAACTCTATAAATATAACTTTGATGGTGGAGACATTTGACATCCAATTACAAGAGGAAAATGATCCTAAAGATAGTTAAAAAGAGTTGCATTACTTTCAACAATATTTTAAGAATACCTATCCTCTAAGGAATAACAATTATAAGCAACCATTGACCACATATAATCCATTAAATAAAGTCAACGCTACTCTAGATCCTACATATGATAATGATATTGAGATTCCAAAGGGCAGTACCTCCAAGCCTAATGTTGATTCATCTAGTACTTCTATTGAGGTGGATACAATATAGTTAAGGACATGAATAAAATTAAGGCTAACATCACATTATATGAGCAAACTCAAATAACTCAGCATAGACATTTGTTACTTAAATCTTTATCTAAGAATCGTGATAAGTCACTCAAAGCTACAAATGCTAACATTGCTATGTATAAAAACAAAGTAGATGTCCCACCTTTCTTACTTATAGTCAAGATCTTTGGTAATAATTTGAATAATTTTTTATTAGACCTAGGTACATCTACTAATATCATACTTAAAGTTATTTGTGAGAAACTAGGTTTGACTTTAATTAAATATGATATGGTTGTTACTGAATTAGATAAATCCAGGGTTAAAGTAATCAGAGAATTTTTGAATTTTCACATATAACATATAGCTGAGCCAAGGATACAATAGTTTATAGACATCCAAATGGTGGATATACCTAATGCTTATGGAATGCTACTAAGTAGAGACTAGACTAGATCATTTAATGGTTACTGTCTGTGTTGGGTCATCTAATGATCCAAAGTTAGTTTATTTTGTTAGATTAATATTTAGTTAGTATAGTTTGTATTTAATTTACTTTTATGATTTGTTTTAAATAAATTTTTAGTTCATGATAAAGTTGGTTTTAATTCATAACCACCCACGAAAAGCCTATAAATTTTTTCACGTGCTTTGTAAATATTGATTCAAGAAATAATACAATACAATTTTGGTGAGTAACAAAAGGCTTTTGTCATAATGTAAATTATTCATTATTTTCATTGTAACCTGGGCCATCAGTAGTATCAGAGCATGGTTTTTTGAAGCATGGTGAATATAGGAGAGGCAAAGTGAAAAATTGATTTACATGGAATGAAAAGCCTCACATGAAATTAAATTTTGGAATTTGGTTGAACAGTATATGGTATGCCTTTTTCAAAGTTTGTCCTTTTTTTCATACTTAGTCTAATTTTAAATTTTTTGGAAAATTATTAAAATATTTTAATTTTTTTAAAAATTTAAATTAGAAGTCTAAATTTATTTGAGAAAATAGCCTGTGTACGGCCATATAATTGGGAAGTTTTTTCCTGCTTCCTGGTAGTGCATCAAATTTCCATCGTAAGCATTCAAGATTGGATTTTTAAGCCACAAAGTGATCCATATTTGTTATTCAAACCCAAAAATATAATAAAAAACCATTTATGGCCTTTTTGAACATGGAAGTCTCTGTGAAAGTAAAAAATGTATTCAAATTCCATTCAATCCATTTACTGAGTTTTTGTATGTTGTGAGTCTCTTAAGATCAGATTTCAATACCAACAAGCATTTGGGATTTTTTTTCAAGCTATAAAATCAAATTATAGTCCATATATGAATTTTTATGTCCTCTTCATTCTAGATATTCATGTGTTTGGATAAAAATAGATTCCATTTATTTGGCAATTGATCTACCTACTTATTGAAATGAATCTAAGTTCTTAAAAACCATTTATCAAATCTCAATGCATTCTATAATTTTTTCAAGCTGAAAAATTAAGTTTTATGGCTTAAAATTATAGAATTATGGCCTTGAATCATTAAAAATTAGATTTCATTTATCAAAATTCTCTTTAAAAGTCTCAAACTGATATGTATATGCAAAAATAAAGGTCCTATATAGATTTGGATGGCTCAGATGGAGTGCCAAAAGATGATTAAAAATTCCCTAGATCAGCTTTGGCATTGAAATGTTCTAGGGAGGCATTAGATGTTTGAGCAAAGTTTATTTTTTCATTTGGTAGAGTTTCATATTATAGTTTTTCAAATATTAGGGTTTGGATACGACCCACATAAAGCCTTGAAAATATCTAGTTTTTATTTAAAAATTTACTTTCACGGGAAGATTATTTTTTTCTCAGAAGTACCAATTTTTTTTTAAAAAAAAAAAGAGGTCATTTGAATTAATTCTGAAAACTAGGAAAATTTGTACCTATTGTGACCATCTCTAACATATCTTGAACACACTTTCATATTATTTTGTAAAAGTGACTTTTTTGGAAA
The DNA here is from genome assembly GCA_037957365.1 of Torreya grandis. NCBI lineage: Eukaryota > Viridiplantae > Streptophyta > Pinopsida > Cupressales > Taxaceae > Torreya > Torreya grandis. Next base: position 507,032 of record JARHVA010006302.1, read on the forward strand.
CTAGACTCAAATATCTTTCCAATGAGTATAAGAAATGAGGGGTCCATAATGTCTTGATATTAAATTTTAATCCTCGTAAAGTAGTAAATTTTTTTGAATTATTATTGAGGGGGGGTCTATGTAGCCTGATAGAGGAGCAAAATTTCAAAGTGTCATATCTTTTATATATGGTGTCCAAAATCTTCATATGACCACTCATTTTTCATTGAAATGGATTTATAAGAGCATCAACATGGATACTTTTTTATTGTAACATGTGTAAATATGTTTTTTCCACATATTTTAAATAAACTATGCATTGTAATGAAATCAAGTGCATTTTTGGTGGAATCAGACACCCCAAGTTTTTCTCAAATAGTAAAAATGTGTTGTATATATCAAACAAAGATTGTAATGATATGTCCCACAACTTGTCTTATCAGTGATGATGGTATTAAATTTTGGAATTTATAGGTCCTTAAGGATATAATAGGCTAAACAAAGCAAACTAGAGGTTGGAGGATCCATTGAGGTTATAGGATATTTTCCCTTCTCTAGTTAGTTATTCGCTTGGAGTATGGGTTCACTAATGGGATATCAAATTTTTGGCTTGTGTACTTTGCTTTCATAGATGTAGTGTTGGTATGATCTTTGATGTGGAGCATTTTAATGATTTCTACCTAGTTTATTTGTTGTATATCTTCTCACCTCTCACTTGATAAGGGGAAAAGATATTGCATATTTGTTTTCTGATCAATCATTAGTGATGTGTGGTATAAGTCAAGATTATGTTGTTAACATTATTAGTGATAAGTAGAGGCATATTAGAGATGTTGGTGATTGTTGGGCATCAGTTTGAGATGTGTCATACATAATATATAGGGTAGTTAGTTGTTGGATGGATTCAATGTGAGGATCAAAGTAGTTGGATAGTGTGTGATCATGTTATACTAAAATGTAGGGATGATCAGGGTATGGATTAGTCCAAGATACATAATGTACCAATTTTAGTTGTCATAGAGTCTAATTGGATTTCTCATAGTTCATTTCTTCAATCTTTCTATACCCCTTTGGACCATGGGGGAGTTTTTTGGATCATTTAATGATCTAAAGTTAGTTTATTTTGTTAGATTAATATTTAATTAGTATAATTTGTATTTAATTTACTTATATTCTTTATTTTAAATAAATTATTGGTTCATGGGAAAGTTGGTTTTAACCTGTAAACACCCATGGAAAGCCTATAAAGCTTTTCATGTGCTTTGTAAATATTTATTCAAGAAATAATACAATACAATTTTGGTGTGTAAAAAAATTCTTTTGTCATAATGTAATTTATTGATTATTTTCACTATAACCTAGGCCATCAATCTGTTGATTGTTACCACATGTGGCTTCCATGAAAGGGAGTTCCAAATCATATTCAAAATGAAAGAGAGCCCAAGATGAAACATATGATCACCGAGTACAATGTTGTAAATTAAAGGGTCACAATATGGCCAATTCTAAGTTAGGAGTTTATACTTTTGACACCTCTAAGGTATGTGACTCTAAAGATACTCATGTTATGGCTGGAATATGGAATTTATTATTTGATGGTGTTATATATAAGTCTATCTATAGTGTAGGAATTATCTTGATTAATCTTGTTATAATATAATTTAGTACTTCTTATAGACATGAGTTTTCATCCACTAACAACTTGGTAGAGTATGAGGCTCTAATCTTAGTTTTATAATTTTCCATCAAGCACAAGGTCAAAGAACTATTGGTTCATGGTGATTTAAAACTAGTAGTTAATGAAGTGAGAAGTAATTACTAGTGAAAATTATCTTACCTTAATAAATATAAGTTTATATTTTGGGACCTAATGGAATATTTTGATGCTTTTAACATTATCTATATTCCTAGGGAAGAATACAAGCTTGTTGATGAGCTAGCCTCAACTAAAACTAATCTTATACCCAACCAAGACTCTAAACTAGGAAGACTTAGTGTTGAATTGGTTCCTTATCCATTATTCCATGATAATATCAACCATTTGTAGGTATTCAATGATGGCCAATATATTTTAGACATCATGAATAATTTAGGGGTATTTGAGGCTCACATCATTGATGAAGCTAATGAAAATGCTTTTGATAAATGTAATATTAATGATAGAATTATGCAATTAAGTGGAAATAAAATTCTTAAGAGCATGATTTCCTTAGAAATATTATTTGACATAGATAGACTAGCTAAAAATGTCAATATTCCTAAGGTGATTGGGAAAGATTATAAAGCAGTTAACCTAGGAACACAAGATCAACCCCAGCTAGTCAATATTGGTACAACCACCACTAATGATTAATTGAGAAAAGCTAAAGAGATATTAACCAAATATAAATATGTTGTAGCATGGTCATATGTAGACTTAAATAAATTTTATCCTAGATTCATCACTAATACCATACCTTTAAAAGAAGCCTTCAAGCCCTTTAGGTAAAAAATAGAGACCAATTAACCTTGTCTTAGAAGCCTTGATATGCAAGGAGGTCAATAATTTGTTAGATTCTAGGATAGTTTTTCCCATTAGACACTCCACTTGGATAGATAACTTAGTTCTAGTAAAGAAAAAAAGTGGGTAAATCAAATTGTGTGTAGACTTTAGTAATTTGAATATGGCTTTTGAAAAAGACAACTATCTATTGCCTTCTCTTGATTTAGTTATCTAAATTGTTACTTATTTTGCAATGATGTATTTTTTGAAGGGTTTTTTAGGATATAACCAAGTACTTATGAACAATAAATATAGATTAAAGACTTAATTCACAACTATGTGGGCCACTTTTGCCTAAAAGAGAATTCCATTTGGATTGATAAATACAGGTGTAACTTTCCATAGAGCCATGGACCATGATTTATAGAGGATGATAGGTAAGTGTATTATCATTCACATGGATGATCTGATTGTCTTTTATAAAAATAGGGAGGACCACATCATGTACTTAAAATAGGTATTTGAAAGGTTTAAAAGGTATGAAATTTCTCTCAATCCCAAGAAAAGCATTTTTGGTTTCACTGAGGGAAAATTACTAGGACATGTTATAACTAAATAGGAGATTTCTATAGACCTTGATAGAGTAGATGTTATCTCTAAGATATTATCCCCTAATAGTGGAAAAAATATTAAATCTTTCTTTGAGAAGATCAATTTTGTGAGAAAATTTATTTTTGGTTTTATAAAAATAGTAAGACCCTTGAATGATATGTTGAATAAAGATGCCAAGATCACATGGAATAAAGAAACCAAAAAGGTCATCAAGGACATAAAAGAAGTAATAATATAGGTACCAGTGTTAATAATCCTTAATTTTTCAAAAGATTTTTATATTTATACTTTTATTTCTGACCATATAATTGCAGTTGTCCTAATTTAGAAAATAGATGGATGTGATCATCTTATTTATTTCATGAGTACTTATTTTAACATGTTGAGTTAAACTATTACCTAATTGACAAGCAGGCATGTGCTTTAGTCAAAGTAGTAAAGAAATTTTGAAATTATATTCTTAGAAATAAGGTGTATTCAATACTACCAGACCCTACCACTAAGTTCATGCTTATCCAATGTGAATTAGGAGAAAGGAGAGGTAAGTGGATGTTCATACTTCAATAATATGATTTGGAAATTAAGATTGATAAATTGGTAAGGTACCAAGGGCTAATTTAATTAATTTCTAATACTAATCCCAAGTGAAGTTCATGTAGGTAGAAAAACAAAGTTTTCAACCTAATGACTAGTAGGATTCAATTATTCATTTTCTAATAAATGGCACTTGTCCTTTAGGATTAACTAGGGAGAAAAGGAGAACCCTAAGGCTTAAGGAAACTCACTTCTTGATCAAAGATGGAGTACTTTTCAAGAATAATTATGAAAGGATGTACCTAAGATGTGTTTCCAAAGAAAAATCTAAGAGCCTATGTATTTTTTATGAGAGATTAGGAAGTAAACACATGTTTAAAAGGAAAACAACACATAAGATCCTCAGGGTTGGTTATTATTGACCTACAATCTTCAAATATACTCATAGAGATGTGAGAGAGTGTCATTAGTGCCAAATTTTCAATACTAAATAACTGAAAGCATCAATGACATTAAAAATAGTCATAATTGATAACCCTTTGCTTAATGGGGATTAGATTTTATGGGGTTCATCAACCACAACTCTTTAGAAGGACATATATATGTGCTCACTACTATTGACTACTATACCAACTAGACAAAAGTAGTGATAACCAAATAATGTAGGACTAAGGATGTGATAATTTTTTTTGAAGAGAACATATGTATTAGATCTGAGACACTAGTGTCTCTAGTTTATGATAATAGATCTGCTTTTATATCCATTACAATGATTGAGTGGGCATATGACAATAATATTGTTCTCAAGTTTCCATCAAACCATTACCCTCAAGTCAATGGGGTTTCTAAGTCGACAAAGAAGAATTTGATGAAATATATCAGGAAATCTACTCCTGACAAACCAAGAACCTAGAATAAGTTATCAACTATGCCCTTTGGGCTGATAGAATAAGAGTTAAGAAATCTCTAAAGGCATCACCATTTTTGTTAGTATATTGTCAACAACCTATGTTCCCCATCACTCTCAAGCTACTAAACTACAATTTTATGAAAGATTACATGGAAGGGGAGGATCAAGAGTTTATAAGTTCATGGTTACTTAACATTATCCAAATGGTAGATACAAGAGAGGAATATTTTGCCAATTTTAGTAAGAATCAAACCACATTGAAGAGATGGTTTGATAAACATTCCAAAATTAATGTGTTCAAAAAAGGAAACTTGGTTTATTTTGGGACAAATAATCTAAACCTAAGAGAAATAATGGAAAATTCACACCCTTATGGATTGGCTCCTACTAGATTGTTGAGACACTAAGATACAACGCCTTCAAGCTCAATGATTTGAAAGGAGTAGAGTTCACATTGCCAACAAATGGGAAATATCTCAAGCACTACTTATTTTCTACTCTACCTCAAGTATAAATGGAGTAATAATATATAAGATGAATTATGATTAGTGTAGGTAGACTTAGATTAGTTTTTTTCTTATTTCTTTCCTTCCTTTTTCTTGTTTGTACATAATGCATGTAAATTTTATTTTGCTTATTGTGTTGGCTTTCTTATTGTGTGTTTCCTTTCCTTTGTTTTATTCCCTTCTCTCAATAAGTATTTTTAAAGATAATACTCAATATCTAATACATATAATTTATCAAAAGGTCAATAAATCAAAAATGTAGGTATGACTTTTGCAAATGGTTGACTATGTATATTGAAATGTGATCTTGATGCTATAGTTTTGAGAATTTGGTAAGGGCTGGTATCTAAGATTATTGGTCCTATAATCTTAAAAATGGTTCTTGATCTATGTCTATTTTTGATAAGTATTTATTATTTAGGATGAAAATTTGAATTATTAAGTCAAAGTCATGCTTTCACTTAAAAAAAATTAATTTCTTGAGACAAAGTTTATAACCAAGGATGATTGTCTAAAGATCAAACATTTGACCTAATCCCAAAACCTAGATAATCTAGTTCCCAATCTTTGTTGGAAATAAAAACACAACTAAAAAATATTAAAATAAGATTTGTTTTTCAAAATTCAAAATCTTTATTAGCAAAGGTGATTTTGGTAATCTCCATTGGGGCTATGGATGCCTAGATAGTAGTGGAGTAAGACCTTGAGTGGATCCAAAGGTATCATTATTAGGGCTATGGATGTTAGTTAGGATAAGAGAAATTCCCAAGCCTTCCCTAAACTAAAGAATGATTCTTAATGAACATATAAATATTCTATAATCAACAATTATGGTCAAGATCATGAATCTAGAAGTTGATATCTAAACCCCATGGTAATCAGTAAGTGGAATCAAATTGCACACATAAGATGTCTCTATTTTGATGTTTGATCCTAAATATTCATGTGTGAGACTTGTCTTAATTATAGTTTGATATTAACTATGGTACTTGAGCATGTGGAATAATTAGCCTAGTTATTAGTCTAAACTAGATTCTTTAAATTATAACATATTTTTATGTTTCCCACAAAAGTCACCATTTATTGAGGTCAATGTACCCCCATTTCTAAAAATAGAGACCCTTTTTTCAAAATTTTGCAAATTTGTACTTGGACTTGAAACTACCACTTGATCAAAATTGTTTATATGAATATCATTCACACCTAGTTCTCATTTAGCTTAGTTGACATGCTGATGTTTGATCATTATATTATTTTTCCTGAGGTTTCTAATGGTTGCTTTTATTTTTCCAAGTTGTAATTTTAATGGAATCTCAACATTATGGACAATGTCTAGGGTTTTGAGCATTAATGATAAACTAACACTTAGATTAGTCATTGGTTCTTAAGCGTTAAATTTAATTCATGTTTGAGCATCTAGAAACCCTTAGTTTAATTCTCTTAGCCTAATCCTTTTAAATATAAATTCAAATTTATGTGGGATCACTTTATTTGAAAAAAATGTGGGAATGATTTATGTTTTTTATTTAAAAATTAGCTTATATTTTATCCTAAGGTCTTATTCATGTTTATTAACATCAATAAAAGCTAAGTCTAAAATATTAATGCTAAATTTATTTATGTCCTAAGACCCCCTTAATTTTTTAATATTTTCATGGACTAGCTAAACACAAGGTCCCCTTTATTATGTTTAAAAACTTAGCTTAAAATTTTTATCCTATGGTTTTATTGTGTTTATCAACATGAATAAAACCATAGTAATAAAAATTTAGCCTAAGTGATCCCTATTTACCAAACCTTGATTTATTTTATTGATTGTAGGATCAATGACACACATTTTCTTAGGTGAAGTTGATCCAATGGTACGAGATGAAGTCAATAAATAAAGCACCTTTATCAATGATGTGAGTTCAATCAAATGAAAAGAACTAATGATGTGAGATTAGATTTTAAAATTCAAACCTTAGCCCCAAGTTAAAGTTTGATCATCTTCTCAGAGATTGATAGTATGCATCTGAGCATAAAAATTCCAATCGATAGTACATGTTAAGTCAAAAATTCAATGGAGCCCAAAGATAAGTGATATGGTGACAAGTTTCACAATTTTGGAAAAATAAAAATGAGCATACAATGGCATTTAACCCATCGGATTGAGATCCAATGGAGCATGTTTGACTAGCTGAAGATGATCTGACAGTCTGAAGTGAGGGTTGAAAATTCAAAACCTAATAAGAAATTACTAAGTTTGTAAGTGTCATCATCACAAAGATTGAGTCAAAATATAAATGAATAGTGGAGTAAAAGATAAAGCCCAAAGTATTTAGATCAATGGTGTTCATTGATTTATTCAACCTAGATTTAATGGTGCCTCATAAAATTTGACTTTTCAAAGAACCCAAGGATAAATGAGAAGTTACTACATGGTTTAAGGAAATTACCCTGAGAGGAAATGATAGTTGGAGGCACAAAGAAGGCCCATAAAAGTAACACATGTCATAATCATGGGCACCAAACATAAAATCAACCAATAATGTTTTCTCTCTCATATCTATATCAATGATACGAGGTAAGGTAGAATTTATAATAAGTCTAGACACAATGAGATTTTGACACGTGTATAAATGACAAATTGTCACTTTTTAAAATATTTATGAGTTGGGAAACATGACACAGCTACATAAATGCCAAGCTAGATTAAGAGATCTCGTGGACCAGAAAAGGTAAAGGTATAAATACATGATCCAAACAAAATCTAAGGAATGAAACTCATTTTTTGAAATATTTTTTTCCATTAAAGCATTGTGTAAACCTTTAGAAAATCCCTAGCATATATGAAATCCCTAATTCAACCCTGCATTCATCATAATCAAGCTAAAGAACATTGAATTATCACTTGTGAAAAGATAATTCAATCCAGATTAAAATTATAGTCTATTAGTGATTAGTTTGATTAATTCATTGTCACGGTATCTAATAAGGGTGTTTTAAGAGAAGATTTGGAGCTCTATCTAACCATTGATACTAAGGGTAGGTTTTTCAAAGTTACAGAATTTGATGCCATTAATTTAAATATAGGAGATAAAAATTTGTCTAAGCTTTTCTAGACCATTGAAGACCAACTTACCATCACTTGGGAAGAAGAGAATAATGTATCTACCAAGAGGATCTACTATGACATTAATGTAATCCAAATGATAGGCCTACATTATGCAGTAGTAAAACCTGAGGTAATTCATTGTATCAACATTATTGCTCCTATTTTTAAAGATGGTAAAATTGATAAGGCCATGTTAATAAATGAACATACTCATATGAATTTATTATATATTTCTACTATTGCAATTGAAAACTAATATAAATTATCCAAACCCTAAGTTGAATTACCTTATATCAATGTTTAGGCCGAAAAGAACAATTTGAAAGACATTCTAGTCTTGTGGTTATATTATGGGAACAAATTATTTTTAAACTTTAAAATTAACATCCTAATTATCTAATTTAATCCCAAAATTAGGATGATTATGACCATTCTTAATATATTATGTGTGAATGTAACCACTACTTATGTGGACCAGGTCTAGGTACATATAGTATACTTCCTAGTTGAAAACTAGCTAACCCCTCTTCTAGGAGAAATTATATACATCTCTTTGATTAGATATATTTTTGTAATAGAAAAGAATAAGAGTACTCAATTCTACATGATGTCATACCTTTTATATGTTATTTATACAACAACAAAGATTCCAAACTTAAGGGAATGGTCACCTAGTAGAAGTCAGATAGTTCCATAATATTCAAGTATAGAGATCAGATTCAATTCATTTGTGATTGCATATATCTATCCCTTAGTGAGGCTATAATTGTTCATCATATGTAAAGGGTAATCTAACTAGTCAAGAAGTATGTTGAGACTATGGGATCTATTTGGTTTTATCCAAATTGTACAATCATTAGAATTGAAGAAACTCAGATCAAATTACTTAAGCTACCCATCCATGTCCCTAATAAGTTATTAGAGCAATAGGTATCATATCAATTAATTAATAGCATTGATGACCTATGTAAGACCAAGAAGAAAGGTATCCTTCACAACCTCCCAATACTATTAGGAGGATCATATTTAAACAGTGGGAGAACATTGAAGCAATATCCAGAACTAGAACATTATTCACTATGTAAACTAATGAGCTAAGGAAGTGAGACCCATATCTAAGGGTTGAATATAATTTAGAAACCAAGGGGTTGTTTAATGTGTCTTATGATCATAATCCTGGTGCTTTTGACCATGTTTACACCAAGGCATCAAACTAATCTAAGGTCACAAGAAGTTTGAAGGAGAATAATCTTAGACCTGAGCCCAAACTAGAGAGGAACTAGAAAGGAGATTATTAGTGGTAACTTGGGCCTAGGTAGTACCATTTTATAGTCATTACATCATATATACCTCTATCATCTCAACCCCAAATAGAGCACAAACTTGAGCCCAGATAGAGCAAAGATCAGATGAAAGAAGGCCTAATGAGGTTGCATCTTCTTCAACCCAAGCAGTGGAATAAGGATCACCATTGGAAGAGATTAATATGGTAGTGATAGACCTTGATGAGACTATAGAATATTTACTAAAAATGTTATCACTAACCTATGAATTAGATCATGAATAAAAAAAGGAAATATAGGAATAAAAAGGGAAAGAAGTATTGGATCTAGTTATTCTTTCCACCCCCCAAAGAGAAATGTTGAACTAGCCATTGTTCTAGTAAAGACTAAAAAACCCAAGGTGATTTTCACTCATCCTTTGGGTGAAGTTAACTATTTAGTGAGGAAAATTTAATATATGGACTAGTTATTCTAGAGTATTTTGTTTATGGACCCAAATTATATAAAGTTCCTATCTCACATCATCCTTGAGAAATAATGAAGGCCATTAACATTATCATGTACCAAGAAGTGAATCCTTGGATAGTGGATTTGTAAGAATAATACGAGAGAATATTGGATTCTCTAGGTCAATCAAGTGGGGCACAAGTAGATACCCTATCCCCTAAAGTGGCTGAATCATTAGTGGGAGTTAAATTTCATCCCAAGATAACTAGATTATAGAGGGTAATAGAGAAGAAGGTCAAGGATGGTGGAGAAGAGATCACTTTATAGAAAGTAGAACCATTGACTAGTATAACTCTAGTGGGAGGACAAAGGCCTAGATAAAATAATATATTTGATGAGAACATGCTTGAATTAACACAAGCATAATCAAAAAAATTACAAGATGTCCTCAAAGGCATGTAATAATAGAAGGAGAATTTGGAAAAGTAGGATATCTTATTAATATGTGAGGTTATTATAGAGATATTTGAAGCATATTTGTATGACATGTTTGATTCCTTAAAGTCAATAAAATATAGATAGAATGTGTTGAACCAATAGGATGTAGTAGTTAAGAGCCTAGTTCACCAATGGTAGAACTTAAGAGGCAAAGTAGAAGATTTGATAAATACCCTAATAGAAGATCAAATTACTAGTTTTGAAATAATTAGCTTAGCTCACCTAAATATGTCCATGTCCATTTTTGTAGAAAAGGTCAAGGTTCTGAGAAAATGTACCAAGAACCTAGAGGAACTTCATGAAGATGGAAAAAAGCTGATAAGTAGGTTAGAGCAAACACTTGGGAGAATAATCACAAATCTCGCTATTCACAAAACTACATGGATAATCATATATAAAGAGTTCAAGATGATAGATTCTCAATTTATGTAAGAAGTAATAAACCAAAGCCAAGGGAAGACTAGGGCTGACAACATCATGATCTTAGACATGATCCTGAATGTTGAAGAAATGATTGGAAATAAAAGAAGCATTAAATAAGCCATAAAAAAGGATGGTAAATAATTTAGAGACTTATTAGATCAAGAGGATAGAATATTTATGGAGCCTATTATAAATTTTAAGTTAATAGATGAAAAACATGCCATGGTAATGAAGATCTTACAATAGCAGTAATAGGGCACTTCATCAGCATAGGGACCCTAGTGTCAAACTTGTTGATTTAGGAATATTCCTTTTGTAACTTAACTTGTATAATATTTTTAAAATGGAATAATCTTATTTTTAAAGGCATGTGCAACATGTAAAGTACACTACCTAATTATTAGTCCTTTTTAAATATCTAGAGGTTTTTAAAATGATTGTAAAAGGACGTATGTTCTTAGTAATTTCCATGATCAACTGACATGCTTCATGAATTGTCTATATAAATAGGTATTTTCCATTATAAATAGGGGGAGTTTTGAGTAATATTCTTGTGTTAATTTTGGATCAATTAATGCAAATAGGAAATTCTAACTTTTTTGTCTCATATGTTTGTGTTAATTACATCATAGATTATCTCTCAATTATCTAGTTTACAATTCAGATTTGAATGGTTCTTATTGATTCCTAATGTGTATTTTTCAAATGCAGGGATGTTAACTTATGCTAATGTTAGGTTGAATAAAATTTATTAGGTTTAATTCTTTTTTTATGCTCTTGTTATGAATGTACTTATGATATTTATATACAGAATTAAAAATTCAAAGTAAATCAATTTCTTGTTTGCATTCTTTCATTTCTTAGGTGTTTGCCTGATGTGTAGTAAGATTTGAGCTTATGATATTTCACGATATATATTGGTTTTAGGTGCATATTTAGATGATATTTTAAATTTTTCATAATATATGTTTTAAAGATTAGTAACATCAATATGTTCCTTCTTTGCCCTACCCTTCCTTTTTCTTATTTCTTTGATCAAATCACTTTAGAATAGTCTCATTGTAAGTATACACTTTAACTTAGTTTTAAGATTCATTTCTTTGATCATAATTCACTTTACTTAACCAAGATTTATTTCATTACAACCATAAACTATAAATATTGTGAAAGAGTTCACTTATTTTGTCATTATACCACCATAGATAACAAGATTATCACAACCTGTAACTCATGCATTAGATTATCTAAATTCAAAAATGAGTAGTGTTTATTAAACATTGAAAACCACTTGTGATACACTTGCATACATAAACAATAGGTCACTAAACTTTCTTCCTTTTCATAACCCAACCATACTTGTTCTCTTATTTATGCATTTGATCTATCATGAGCATCACCTTCTCTATAGTTTATAGACGATGCCTCAAATATTTCACTTCCTCTTCAAGCTCTAACTCTTTCCTTTTATCTTGGTTGTAGTTTAACTTAGCCATCCCTTTTTTATCCTTTACATTTTCTACCTTCATCTCCACTTGTCTAAGTCCTTTTCAACTTGGAACCCTCTTGTCCATGTTTTTCTAACCTTGGAACCATGACATTCACTTGGAGTCTTTCTCTCTATCTCTTATCTTCATATTATTTTGGTATCTCTCTTTTTAGGGATTCTCTACCAAGAAATTCTCAACTCTCTCTTAATTTATTCTTATAACCTTCATTATCACCTCACATAGGAATATTTAACAAACCCAAATATTAACCTTTTATCATTCAAAAACATAAACTTAATCTAATATCTTACCCAATCTGATACCACTTGATGCATGGACTATGACTATATTTTTTTACCTCATTAAATTGGATATATTTCCTAACTTTAATGCCTATTTTATCTCTGATCTTACTTTTCATGCAAGTACCTTGACCATTTTCTTTTAACACTCTTGACCAATATTGATATAGCTAATATCATAATCCTTCTTTAATTTTAATCCTCTATCTCTATTCTTACACCTTTCACCCTTAATTTTCCTTTGAATTATCTTCATATGATCAACATTCTCATTACCTCATACACAATGATTAAAGCCTCACTCACCCTTTTCTCAAACTTTTCTCTCTCCTTGATGTAGAAACTTAAGCCTAAAAGAGGGATCTATGTCTCTTTAATCCCAAATTATCCACATATAATCATTCATATACATATTATGAAACCCTTTTATATAAAATACAATAATTCACTTTGTAAACAAGATCTCTTGCATAATCTATACTTTCCTTCTTTCGGCCTCTTTCTCTAGTAGCCCTCCTTGTTTAGAAATATTGATGATTTGAACTATTTTAAAGGATTATATACAAAATGAGGTAATATTTTTATACCATCTATCCTTATTAAAATCCACATAAGTTTTAAATGTTCACCTCCCAAGGTAGGCCCTCTTTAGTACTCATGTAAGTATAAAGTTCAAGAAATCCATACTATATTATCTGGTAAGGTTTATAAACCCTTGATTCCTATATTACTCATTAAAATACAACTGATTACAATATATTTTTTTTCTTGAGTAATAAAGACTTTGGCTAATTTCCATAAACAAACCTTAGTGTAGTCTTAACACAGGCCTATGTAGGTTGAGAGTACATAAAAAAGGATTTCAAGAGTTTTTGACAAGTTCAAATGAAAAAAATTATGTATTGGGGAATAATTTTTTTTATTAAACCTATTATAATATCAATTATTAATTAATACAACCCCAAAAGGTTTCTACATGTGAAATGATAGAAGTATGTGTTCTTTATGGACTATGAGATAGGACTATATGCTAGTTTTTATTATCTTTGGAACCTCTAATGGGTTTCTGGGGTTACCAATAATTTAACATCACCAATAATACACTATATAAATATAATTATTCAAAACAATTCAATAACCAATTAATAATCATCCAACCTACCTCTCTTTATCGATCTTGTTGACTATGTATGGGCAGAATTCTTGAATGGACTATGTAAGACTCAAATGATAATTTGGTAGAATATTGAGTCTTAAAATGGAATTTTCAACCATAAAATGGATTAAAAACAATATAAAAAAACTCTTTACCTTTGCATCACTTCATCAGTCCTAAAAATAAACACCTTGGTGCCTTTATACTAAAATATGCAAAACTCAAATTTGTTCTCTTTTGTGACTATATTACAAGTATCACCTAGTTATATGAATCATGATCAATGAAACATAATATAAAAATGCATATAAATAAAAAACATCACTTCCAGTCATAATAATAAAACCATTATTATTAGAACTCACTTCTTTATTCAATATTCTCAAGCGCATATACAAACCATGAACATAATTTTGGACAAATAGGAATAGTTCACATTTTTTAAACTTTTCTTCACTCTTGATTTTGTTTCATCCAAGTTATCCTTTCCCTATTACTCTAATACAACTTCATATAACACAATATCTCTATATATTTTTATAACCATCCTTTTCCAATGCTAAAACATGCAAGAAAGCATCCTTCCAAGACCAACCCACATAGGGTGGTAGTTATAAAACAATTTTCTTGGCTCATTTCTCTTTTATTATGACTTTAACATTGAAGGACCACTTATAAATTCCCAAATGACATTTTGGAATTCTCAAAAACATTCATCAATCTTTTAATTTCCCATAAGACTCCAAAATACCTCTTCAAGCTAGTCTTACAATTCAAAGTTTCAAAAATGGGATTTTGGTTAGAAAAACTACCACAAAGGCTCTTAACCACTCCAAAACAACCTAATGTTATCCATAAGATGTATAAAAACTTCAAAATATAAAAATTGGTGATAAAAAACTAGTATACATACTAACTCATTTATTTCATGATGATGCTCTACATCACTTGTCTTGCATTTTATTTCTTATTCGAACATTTGGATATGCTTTATTGATTCTGGCCCCTATTCCTATGTTTTCCTATTATGACATTTTCATATGTAATATTTTATTGTATGTTGGCATTTGAATATATCATTTCTTCCTTTATGGACATTTGAATAACTCATGTCTATTTGATTATGCAACATTTGAACTTGCCCCTTATTTGAGGTCTCATTGCACCATTGTCTTTTGATTTGATTTTTAGTGCTCTTATGTGTGAATTTGATTGATTATTGAGATTGAGCTATTTTTTCTATTATTGGTAAATATTGGTTTAAAATATGGAACCTACCATTTACATAGATCATATAGCGATGGTTATGAAAATAATATATAATAAATTTTCCTATTAACAAAAATACACACCATAAACTTAATAAAACAACACAAAATTTGAAAAAAAGTGCTTTAACACACATGAAAATTCCACCCATCAAACACTTTAGTCAAAACCTCCATCATATTTTTAACAATCATATTTGTAATCTAAAGAATATGAGGATCAAAATATTTCTCCATAGCCAAACCCTTTGCCTTCTTATCAATCCTAATATTATCCTATTCTTCCCATTTTATTTAGACTTGAGGATTTAGATCCTCTATACTCTTGATATTATTATATGTATCAACTCAACTAAATTCAACAAGATTAACAAGATTATCCTTGAGGTTCTTATATTTATTCTCAATCTTATGAACTTTATCTATTAATTATTTAATCTGCATATTGAAATCCATTACTTCAACCTTCATACAAAAACTACCACCATCTTAAAACATGTTTTTGACTGAATCCTTGAGCGTAGAATGACCCTTCATAAACCAACAAAGAACAACATTATGTAACTAAAATTCCTACCCAATATAAACTAGATTATTCTAATATTAATAATTGGCAGTAAAAATACAAAAGTCTATTTGTAAATTCTCTTTACCTTTTTATGATTCATGTCTATTGTTATTAGCCAATGTCTCTTCACCCCCTATTTGACAAAATTTATAATTTCAATCACCTCCTAAATTATATCCCCCTTATGCTCAAAGAAAAATTATATGTAGTATCCTTATAATAACATACTTTTTATGACTCTACCTACCTATCCATACCATCATCTAAAGAATTTTACTCAAGTTCCCCCAAAAAACTCTATCACATCAATCTCTACGTCATGATCATAAGGAACCTAAACGTGCTCCATAGTATTCTCATTATTATATTTGGCCTTTTAGTGATTCTAATATTTATTTTGAAACTCCCTGAACCCTTATAGGGATCACTCTTCATAACATGTTGTCAAGAGGGACAAGAATTGATAGAATAAAAAACTTTTAAATCAAGAAAATCACCACTTGATGTAATGACCCTTTATTTTATCCTTATTCACATCCAACACTAAATTATCCAAATAACATATGATATAAAATGGAATGTTTATAGGAAAATGACTCCTATAATAATTTATAATAAGAAGGTGATAATAATGCACAACCATTTTAGATTGAACTATTATTATGTAGATGTTTCCATGATTCACATCATGCATCTTAGGACTTGATGTGATCACATATCATGTACCTCTTTGTTATATCTAACTAGGCATGCTAATAATATATGATACATGATAATTTCATAGATAATACATTTATCATATCCTTCTGAGGCAAGGTGAATACTAGTTTCTACTTTGCCTCACCTCAAAAAGGTGAATATCAATGGGGGAATGTCATAAAGGCATGGATTTCACACTTATATAGTTATAGATCTAAGTGGGAGCATGCAAAAAGGTATGGCTTATGCACTTATATAATACTCAATATTTTTAGATTATACTAGGGGCATGTTATAAAAACATGTTATGCACACTTTTATTAAATTTTAGTTTCATATTTTAGTAGGGGCATGTCATGGGAACATGTCTTCCAGACTTGTAAAATTTCAAATTTTGGCAAATAGAATAATTATATAGTTTAAATAAACACTTTTGGAATCATTATATATTGATACCATTTTTATACCTAAGTTTCATCTTGATACATATATGAGCTACATATGTCATGAAAAAATAACACTTAAATTATAAAATCAAATCAGTTTTAAGATTTTAAATTCTTTTACAAACTTTAACCAACACTAGGATGGACTTTTATGGACTATTATTGAGCCAATATACTATAATAAGGCTCAATTTTGGAAAGGTTATCTTTATTATATCACTCAGTATTACCAATTTTATGGTTTAGAGTGATCAAATCATTCACTCGCACCATTTTTATAGTGTGATTTGACTTCAATCACTCATGTTCACTAGGTTATAAAAGCGACTAAGTTTCATGGTTGAGCTAATCTTAACTATTGGGTGAAAACTCTCCATTAATCCAACATTGGGGGAAAGTTTCCCTCCAATATTTGTGTATTTGCACTTGTAGGTTTTACTATTCTCCCAATCTAATATTCAAAGATTCATAATAAAGTACATCTTCAAATCAAATTTTTAAAAAGTAAGATGGTTGCATTGATACACATGTGTACTCTTGATCTTACTCTCTTTAATTTCAATGATTTAAAATTATTTCAATTTTAGATTATATCCATTGATTAAATGGTATAACATGTTATTTTTTACACCATTCACCATCTAAGCACTCAAGTGGGACTCACATAAAGATAATGTGTGTTATAGACACCCATGTAAAAATTTCTTTTTCCTTTAAACTAGAAATTTAATTACTATATTAAATCAAGGTGGGAGGGGTGATATAGACACTAAATATAAATTATATAACACCTCAATATTATATAATTGTAAATTAATTGTCATGAATATACCCTTCAGTTCTTAAGACTTTCCTACTACTAAAAGGCTTTCATCCACTATCTCTTGTGCCTATTTCTTATCTCTTATCCTAACCATATATAATTTTGATGACCAGGACTTATGTACTACTCAACATTCTATAAATATCCTATTTTCATCCTTTATAATTTTTGGACCTATACCTTCTTTCCATCTTTTAGGACACTTGCATTTCATAAAGACACCTATATTAATGCTAGCATCATGTGCCAAACTAAGTGTCCAGTGCTCTAAATTCATCAAATTTTAAAATGAAACATATATGTATGGTCAACCTAAGTGATTTAATGTGAGATATTTAATAAATGGGTTGGTATATATATAATATCAACCCTCATTAATTCCTCACATAATGTACACCTAGAACATACATAAAACTTGACAAGGTAACTTACCAAAGGTGCCCAATCAAGAATTAAAGAGATAATATATTAAATATTATATCTTATTTCAATATCAATCATAGGGAAAACTAACCTATAGGTCTGAATTATTGAGCGAGTAATCCATGAGCCATAATTTCCAAGTTATAAGGTAGGTTACTTTATATACTTGCTTATCACATGTTGCATCTTGATACACACACAATCCAACACATAAGGGATAAATAAATAAGTTTGAGTCCCTCTTCATAGTATTAGATGTATAGGTAGTTCCCATTCACATGGGGGTCGTTAGCATAGCTTGACACCATGTGCCCACTAACCCATTTTTCCATAGTCATTCCAAGGGTGAGGAAGCTAGTGTTTTGATCATTTGAAAAAAAGAAATAACCTATGTGTAAGATATGAACACACAATAATAAAAGAGACACAAAACCTATAATGTTCTAGATGGTTACTCCCAAATCTATTCAAATTTGATGCAAGCACCTGAGGATTTAAAATGAAAATTTATAAAATGTGATGATAGTTATAAGATCCTGATCTAATCAAATTATATAATGTTTTAACCCATATCTACATGTGCATAGTAAAATAGATAAGTAATATTGTTTCTAATTTATTTCAATATCTATCAATATTTATACTTTTTATTTTTAGTATATATCAGTATCATATATATAATATTACTTATTTGTGTTTGAATTTTATTTATCCTATTATAGATATATTTATCATCCTTTTGTTTATTCATTTCTATATTATTATCCTTATACTATATTCACCCATCTCATTTTATAGCTAAACACTATCATTATATTTTTTACCAAAATTTTAAACCCTATCCAAATTATTCCTTCAAACTTTTCAAGCCAATAATGATCTCATGATTTTATGTATTCATTATTCAAATGATCCATGTGTTTTTTTTCACATAATGCATATATATTCATAATTAATCCAAGTAATATCTCCTTTACCAAGGATTCAAATTAAAACATACAGTCACATGTGAACCTTTTTACCTCTAACCTATAAAATGAGAAATGAATGAAGACATAATATGATGTGAACCAAAAAATTCAAAGGAGGGATAAATTTTGGAAAATTATATCTTACACTCCTTGGAGTGAAAAATTAAAATATTCCTTCACATCTACCAAAGACCCTTAAGGTTAAAGTGCATGTAAAAAAATATAACATCATGAGTTAGCTTAATAATACCAAAGTGAAAACATATATCGTAAAAATAATTAATACACAAACCAATTATAAGGATATCTATATAAGGATCTGAGTGGAACTATTTTACCTAATGATTTTTAACATTATCTTTTTAGTATGATTTTTTATTACTAACAATATGATGAGAAGACAATTACCTTTAGAGATAAGAAAATCCCTCCAAAATATGTTGTGTACTAAAACCAACCTTTAGATATTTAGGTGTTATATGGGATTATATGTATTAAATCTTTTTTATGGATAATAACTTAAGAATGAATATATGGAGTGAAATATTCATTCAAAAAATGGGTATAAATAAATATTCCTTGGTTAGATCAACCATTACTATAAAAGGGGTTGATAATGAAAACAAAAAACCCATTGGTATGATTAAATTACAATTATTTGTAGGGAAAAAATTATAAACCATGTTCCGTATGCCTATGAATTAAATTATATTTTTGGAAAGACCTTGGATTCATGTTATGTGTGTTTTCCCTTTTACCTTGAAATTTTTTTCTAAAATTTGTATATGGACATACCATTTGTTATATTCTAAGTGATGGTAATAATTTTCAATACTTACAAATGGTTTAATCTCAACTATTTTTTCCCCTCATTTATATAATATTAATATATTTTTTATTAAACCCAAGCTTGTTGAACATTAAAAAACTTATGATTTTTGAGAATGTAGTAATACCAAAAAACACAATATAGAAAACAACACATGAATTCAAAAAAAATGTTTTAATATTAGTAAAAGTTAATTTAAATCTAATTTTTTTGATAAATTATACTTTTGATATGGATATATTTAGAATTGGTTCATTTTTCCTTGATTCATAGATATTATATAAGGAAAAACATTCAATTTTTATAATTAAAAATAATAGAAAAAGGTAAGAAACTAATGTCATGTGATTGTTAGTTTATAGATGATATAATATCTAATATAATGTCACATAAACCATGATAGATAAATATGGGGTTGGATTAAAAAATATTCAAGATATGGGTTACTATTTTATATGAAAATGGGTTTACATCAACATGCAATACAACTACACATAAACATCTTGAAATACATATACAAAAAGATTTAACCTAGTATACCAATTAAAATTTATAACTAATTTCAAAACCTAATATTATATAATAATTAAAATGTTCATATATATGGTTTTGATAATATTTTTGTTACAAATATGGAAATAATCTAGACACTACTAATACATTACTTGTAAAAACAATATTTTTAAAAATAAATTAGATGACCATATTCCTCTACTCCTATCTCTAAAAACATTGTTTTCTTTTTGGAATCCCTAAGAAATATATAAAAATTTGATATCCGTCATTGAAATTCTAACTTATAAAAATGGGAAATTCATTGAGGGGCATGTGTTATCCATCCATTATTATTGGGTACTTAGTTTTCATCAAATTTAGAATAAATCACTAAATTCACTTTAACAATAAATTAATGGTTGCAAGCCCTAATCCCTAGATGAATTTTAACCAGTGTGAATAAGTGGAAAAATGCAATATGAAGAATCTAATGTTGAAATAAATTTGAACTTAAATAATTCAATTTATATTTTGTTTAATAAATCAGAGACTATTTATTTATATTTAAGTATCACTCTTTAACTTGACATTAAATTATGACTTATATATATTTATTATGTGTACTAATGCACCTAGGTATTTATAGACTTATAAAAATAAAATAAGACCCTATTAACACATAATATAACACAAAGAGTGGGGAAGTTAAAAATATAGGAGAAAAAGATAAGATATACTAGAAGGAAGGGCCAATATGACCCATAAAAAGGAAGCCAAAAACATAATGGTACATTATTGGAAGACTAGGAGCATAGTAGTATGATCCTATCATACCAGAACTATGGTACTATGTTCATAGTAAAAATATCATAACAAAAGGTAAATAGTGAGAAGAGAAATAAAAATGAGGATAAATAAAATTAAAGGAAGGTGATTAAAATAGGGCCCATGAAATAGGAAACACATTCCAATAAGAGTCTGATATGAACTGATAATTTATAAAAACACAAGTATCCTAGGAAAATGCAATTTGACAACTAAACTTACCCTTAAACTAGAATGAGGTATCTATATAATTTTCACTTTGATGCGTGTATACACTCATACATATAAAATTAAAATAAATAAAATTTAATGTTTTATATAACATGACTCAATCATGAAAACATATAAAACTTTTGAAGTCAATATAGGAATAATGATTAATTTAAAGTTAAAATGAAAAAGAGATTGCTTTATTTTTATTGTGAAAATTTATAAATATCTTTGAAACAATATCTACACTACTATGTTTTGGATATGGAAACATTTTCCCTTAAAAAATATGGGAAACAAATGCAAGTGAATTAGTCTCGATATAAACCCAATGAACTTGTTGATTTTTATTTTTATTTTATTTTTTTGTGGGGGGGGGGTGGAATAAATTTATGAAAAAACATAATATTTTATTGTAAACTATGAAGTTACCTTTGTGAAATATACATATTGAAATATGTATTATATTTGAATATATATGTGTCTGATAGTGATACCAAGTGAATTATGTCATGCACCACTGAGTGATTCATTTCATGAGAGGGAGAAATGGAAAATATGTTGTGTAGTAACATGTGATTTATTACATGAAATAGAGTAATAAGATTATGTTGTATACCACCATGTTATTTGAGATAAAATAATCATATCATATTTCTCCAATTTTAGGTGTGGGATAGTAAATTGAATCATATATCCTAAAATAAAGGAAATAAAAACACCATGTGTAAAATATGAAAATAAATCCCAAAAGTACATTCATATTAATAAATCAACATGAAAGGATACACGTCATGGATAAATGAGTTTGAAGTACAAACTATAAAAGAACATGTAATATTAACCCAAGTTAGAAACATACAATAATTGAATAATAAAAACCAATTACCCATATGTATAAAAGGTATATTCAATGAAATCACAAGAATACAACAGCCCCCCACATGATAAATATATTAGAAATGTAATAATAGTAACAAATTTCCCCTGTGTGGACAATACATAGTAAATGTAAGAACATGAGTCACATTCCACTACTGGGAAACATGTAATCAATGAAGAAAAATAATATAATTCCATAATATAAGTAGTGTAAAAGCATATATATAAAAGGAAAGAAACATGGATCATCACTCAAATATATTAATAATAATAATCATGAAAATGTATCAAAATAAACAAGAACATATCCATGATATGGATCATGGAAATTAAAGGAACACAATGCATGATATGGAACATAGAACAAATCATATATAAACATAGAATAAACAAAGTAAGAAAGGAATTCATAATAATAACATATTAACCTTTTCAAACTCAAACTAAACATGAAGAAAATTTCATATTGATATAACTAGAACTGTTAGCATGTTTTAGGATATGTGTGGCTGAATTATGGATATCATATCTTTTTACTTAGTCATATCATAATTTTTACATCTTCATATTAGTATCAGTGTTATTATATAGAGTATCCATAGTCTAAAAAGTGTATATATATGATATATTGGTTATTATTATAATATAATAATATGAATTATATTATTATTATAAGGTTATGGAATTTTACCTATTGAAGTGGGCCTTTCATATAGTTCTAGTATTCTTCTTTATTAGCAATCAAATTTTATGGATCTTATCTTTATGTCATTATTATTAGTTATTGATGTTTTTTAATCTTGATATTTATATTTAGATCCATTTTAATTATTTTTATATGTTATTTATTAGAAGTGGCATCCAGTCTTCAATTTGGGTAACATGTTTTCATTACATTTCTTTGGGTATGGATTAGTGTTTTTTCATGTTGTTGGAAGATAAAATAAACATAAATTTTGTTGTGGAGGGATTTATTTTTATTAGTGTAGGTTTATTTTTCCCCTATTTATTAATTAGGGAAATTGTATTTCTTGTGCATACATGGAGTTTTCCTACATTTGTGGGATAGGCTAGCTTATGTGGAGGTGTGTGTCATAGATGTGTCATAGGTGTCATAATAATGTCATAAGTAACTCCTTTAATGGGAGTTACTTCTCTATTCTTATCACCTTGTCACCACATTTCATGGAGGAGGTACAGTATATTCTTGGGGTGCCTTGTCCACCTTTTGTGGAGGAGTTACTTTCATACTCTCCTATATGTATTCCTCACTTTGGCCATCTCATGTTAATCAGATTTTGGTTTTCTCCATTTTTTCTTGTGTAATTTATCTTGTGTAATTTTCAAATTGCTTTAGCATCTATGTGGTGTGCAATTGCTTCATCTCGTGTGATCACATCTCCATTGCACTCGCGTTATTCAGATTATAGCAACAACTCTGATATGGTATCAGAGCAAACTCGGTAATCATGTGTTTGGTTATGCTTTTAGTTTATTTTGAAATCAAGAGGAGTGGAGTTCTCTTTATTTTTTAACACTAGATCTAATCTAAAATAAATAAATAAATAAATCTTTCAATATCATTTCTTGCATCTTGGGATCCTTGGCCTTTGGGTGTCTTGGTCATCTTCACTTCAGGTGCTGGTTTTGTTTCTATTCTTGGGTGCCATTGTTATGTGGAGTAGTAGAGGGAGGAGCAGCACTTAGCAGCACTCATCACTCCATGAAGTTAGCTCTTCTAGTTAGCAACACTCATTTAGTCCACTCCAAGCTTCTATAACTTTGCGCCAACCTTCTTCTGGTATGTGCCTAGCTTTTCATCTGCGCCTAACTTCTAGTCAGTAGCAGCAGTTATTTTAGCATTCCAAATAGCATCATCAATCCTTTCTCCAGCAAGGTGCCATTACTATATGGTTTCCAGTAGGTCTGCATATTTCTATTTTTGTTTGAGTGAGAGCTTTGCACATGAGAAATTTTTTAGCAAAGGAGAATGACAGAAGAGCAAGGATAGAGATTTAAAAATTCAACGATCAACATTTAGAGTTGTGAATGTTCAAGATGGAAGATCTTTCAATGGATAGATATCAATGAATTGTTATATCAAGAGTGCGATCTGTGTGCATAAAGATAGAAGATTGGGAAAATGCTAATATGAAAGTATAGAGTTTAGTATGATAATGTCTATGAAATTCAATACTTTTGAACATCTTGATGAACAAAACTTCTAAATATTTGTGAGAGAAGGGACTTTCTATCCAATAAAGTTTTTTAATAACAAGTTGTCTCTTTAAAAAAAGTTATATTCATTGAGAATGAATGACATTGACTATGTAATTGAACATTTTAATGATTTTAATACTATGGTGAGTTAATTACTTTTTGATGAAATTAAAATGGTTTAAGAAGAACAGTGCATTACTTTACTTTGTGCAAGTAAAATCTAGACTATGCTTTTTTGGCACCCCTTCCTTGCTTGGCGTCCCATGTGGGCCCTTGGACACGTGGCATCCATCAATTCTATCTTTGATTCATTTTTTCAGTTAAAAATTGACTTTTAAGACAAAAATCAGTTAATTTGACCAAATATTTAGTTTTTTAGACAGTTTGGTAATTTGGGGGTTTTCATTTAAAACTTGTATCTTCACCTATCGAAGACGAAGGGTGAGGCTTGAGTTATTGGGAGGCCAATTCCTCCTCACACAAACCTCCTTTGGATTCCTAATTTTGTGATGAATCTAATGAGTGGTTGGAAGGCCACTTTCTCTCTCATAACAAGCATTTTTAAAATGTTTTAGTGCTTTTTTTTGCAAAAACACTAGTTTACAGGAAAATTGAACCTTTAATATCTTGCAAATGGTAGCTCAGATTTGGGTGCTATTTTTTTCAAAAGTGTTTGTAATTAAATTATCCATATCTTAGGATTTTTATTTGTCAAAAATGCACTAGTTTATAAAGTGCTTAAATTCTGGGTCTCTCGAGACGCATTTTCGACTGAGTCTGACGTCCTGTTTACTTTAGTCTTGCACTGATTGCTCTAAGATGCATTCTCGACTGATCCTGACATATTTTGAGCATGCACTTGCATATTTGGGGGGGGGGATAAATATTTTGGATGGGGGTGTGATTGATTTTCATAACATGCAAATCTTTCCTTTCATTCTCCTTTGTGCATAAATTCACAACTTACAATCAACACAACTTCACCTATATTCAGCTTAAAACGGATTCTTTTCAACTTAAAACCCTAACACCCTTCAACTATCATGAATGTAAATTTAAAATTTCAATCATTCTTAGAAGCAAAGGGTTGTATAGGATCACCATGGGTACTGAAGTAGAACCCAACACTAATGCTGAAAAGGTCAAGTGGTACAACCATAGTGATGAAGCCTATGGATTACTGAGCTTGTCTGTGTCTCTAGAACTCTTCCATTTAGAATCCTTCAAGACTCCCAATGACATATGGGACACCTTAAAAAACTTATTTGGGAAGCTTGATGAGATGATAGGTCATGAGCTCGAAAATGAACTCATAGGTCTAAGTCCTAGCAACTTTGACACCCTACAGGACTTATTCACTAAGTTTAAGGCCCTTAGATTACAATATAAGAATGTGGGATAGAGAAGAAAGATGATCAACTCATCCTTTCTATTCTCACAAAATTAGGTCTAAGCTATTCAATCTTTGTCTCCACTTTCCATGCCACAAAAAGTGCCCTTGGCACTACATGGAAAATGCCTTCTTTGGATTCATTCATTGCCAACTTGACTAGGGAGAAAGATCAGTTAATTCAAATGGGCACAATGAAGTCTACTCAACCCCAAGATTTTATATCTCGAAATGGTAGAGATAAGACTTCAACAAAGGAGAAGAAGAAAGAGAATATGGACTAGGAAAAGAAGAAAGAAAATAACAATCCTGCCAAAAACAACACTGAGTCTTCCTCCTCTAATGATAAACCTAAGAAGGAGAAGGTTAAGTGTGCCTATTGTAAAAAGATAGGGCATGATGAACACAAATTCATGAAGAAACAAATAGATCACATAACTCATCTTCTAGAGAAGAACAACATAGGTGTTCCTGAGTCCATCAAGTAGAATTCATCTACCCAAGATTCCACCAAGGAAAAAGGCAAGGGTAAGGAAAAAGAAAAGGGCAAGGCCCTTGTAGCTATAATAGCTTCTACATCTTCATGGGTCATTGATTTAGGTGCTTTCCACCACATGGGCTCTTCATTAGTTGAGTTTTCATCTTTAGAGCCTTGTAGCATGACTTCAATTAGTTTGGGTGATGACACATCAATCTCTATTCCAGGGAGAGGGTCAGTTAAAATGGAAAGTGGAACATTCAATAAAATTTTAAGTGTTTCTTCTCTTTTAACCAATCTAATATTAGTGTACCAAATCACTCACATTGGTCAAGGCATGAGAGTTGAGTTTTCACCAGATTCAGTGGCTATCAGGGAGTTGCATAGTGATACTACAGTGGTAGTGGGTAGGGTAGATCACCAAGCCAGGTTATACACCTTCTCACATTTTACATTAGATTCTTCTCCAATAGCATTGTTGACTCATTCAGATGGAGTTAGCAAATTGTGGCATGAGCGGTTTGGCCACCTTAACTACTGCTATCGTAAGCAACTTTGCAAACATGACATGGTCATTGGCTTGCCTCGTGTCCAATTCTCAAAAGGACTTTGAGAGGAGTGCTCCCTTGGGAATCATCCCAAAGCAAAATTTGACAAAGGCAAAGCTTAGAGGGCTTCACAACCTTTAGATTTAGTCCACAGTGATGTATCGGGACCCTTTCCCAAACCATCTTTCACAAGGGCCAAGTACATCCTCACTTTCATTGATGATTTCTCTAGGTACACTTGGATATGTTTTCTCAAACAAAAGTCTGAAGTGTTTGAAATTTTTCTAGACTTCAAAGCTCTTGTTGAGAAATAGAGTGAGAAATCCATTAAGGTTCTTCAAACTAATAATGGAGGGGAGTATGTCAGCAACATGTTTGAGTAGTTTTTCACCATAGAGGGGATTGATTTATAGTACACAATCACTTACAGTCCTTCACAGAATGGGGTCGCAGAATGCAAAAATATGTTCTTGAAAGAGATGGGTAGCTATATGATTCACTCCAAATCCTTAGGACCAAAGTACTAGGTTGAAGCCATCAATTGTGCTTGCTACATTCAAAATATCATTCCTCACAAAGCTTTGAAAGGGATAACACCATTTGAATCTTGGCATAAAAGGAAACCTGATGTTGAGCACCTTAGGGTTTTTGGATACCTAGCCATGGTTCACATTCTGAAGAAGAAATGAAAAGCTATGGAATGTCAGTCTAAGCCTTGCATCTTTGTAGGATATCTGGATGGTACTAAGGGGTATCACCTTCTAGAACCTATCACTCATGAGTTGTTTATCAAGAGAAGTGTCCATTTTTAGGAGAGTCTTAGAGACTCAACACTTGGCACTTCTTCTCCCTCATCAGATCTACTTCTTCATGATGATTCCTCATCAGATTTAGATCAGCCACAATAGGTTCTTGAGCTAGAGACATCTTCTTCTTCTTTGAGTTCAGATAGCAAGGACAGTGATGTAGAGTCATCCACCTCTATTCATTCAGAGGATGAGGAGTTAGCACTTGACTCGCCCACTTCTGGGCCACTTTGGGCCAAATAGACACTTGACAGTGTTGGCACTTGGGTAGGAGATCCTGCAGATGATAGACATACAAGGGGGATTTTTAGAGAGATCCACATGCCTTCTTTGCTTTAGGTTTAGATCCATAGACTTTTTGAGAGGCATCTAGGGTACTTGAGTGGGATAGTGCTATGGAGCAATAATATTATTCCTTAATCAAAAATCACACTTGGGATTTGACTTCACTTCCTAAGGGAAGAAAGATGGTTCAATGTAGGTGGATATATCAGACCAAGTTTGTAGTATATGGGTTAGTTGATAAGTACAAGGCGCGATTGGTCACCAAGGGTTTCTCACAGGTGGTAGGCATTGACTACTCAGAGACCTTTACACCTATTACAAAGATGAATTCTATCTGACTCACCTTGGCTATTACCATAGCACATGGTTAGGATGTCCATCAGATGGATGTGAAGAGTGCATTTCTTCATGGAGACCTAGAGGAAGTGATCTACATGGAACAACTAGTAGGATTTGTTCAAGATTCTTCTTTAGTATGAAGACTTAGGAAATCTATCTATGGCCTCAAATAGGCCCCTCGGGCTTGGTATGCTAAGATGGATTCCTTCCTTCTCATAGCGGGTTTCACTAGGTACCATTCTGATCCCAATTTCTACTTCTTATGGCAGGATGATTCGCTCCTAATTTTGGTTCTATATGTTGATGACCTTTTGATGACCTGAAGTTCTTCATCAGCTATTGGAATGGTGAAGGCATCTCTCCAAGATATATTTGGCATGACAAACTTGGGTTTGTTGCACTACTTCCTTGGCATTGATATCTCATAGTTAGATTCAAGGATTTCTCTCACACAGCCTAAGTATGCTCTTGACTTATTGGCTCAATTTCACATGGCTGATCACAAGCCATCTCTGACTCCCTTTCTATCAAGAGTCAAGCTTGAGGCTGATTGTTCTTCACCATTGGTTGATGCACTTGGTATGAATAACTTGTTGGTAGTCTCATTTACTTGACTCACACCAAGCCTGACATATCATGTACAGTGGGACTTGTCTCCAAATTCATTGAGGAACCTCATGAGCTGCATTGGAAAGCAACTAAGAGGATCTTGCATTACATACAGGGTTCACATAGATACATGATTCATTATAGATTTAGAATAGAGGTTGACATGGTTAGATAAATAGATTTAGACTGGGCTAGCGATTCACAAACTCACAAGTCCACTTTTGGTTATAGTTTCTCTCTAGGTTTAGGTCCTATCAATTGGTCTAGCAAGAATTAGAATGCTATTGCTATATCATCCACAGAGGCAGACTACAGGGGAGTTGTTAATGCAGTTATTGAGGCTATTTGGTTTTAGGGGATACTTTTTGAGTTTGGAATTCCTATCAAGCAGCCCTCCATCATTTATTTTGATAACTAGAGTACCATTCAAATTTGCAAGAATCTAGTTCAGCAACATCAGACCAAGCACATAGAGATTCACATGCATTTCATTTAGGAGCTTATTCATAGTCAAGTCATTGAATTGATATTTTGCCAGTCTTTAGAGCAAGTTATAGACATCTTCACCAAACCTTTCACTGAGAGTAAGTTCATTCATCTATGAGCTCTTCTTGGGGTACAATCTACATCTGCAACAACATCATCTTCAGGGGGGCCTTCTAGCCTCTTCATTTCTTTTATGTCTCTCTTTTGGGGGGGTGAGATTTTTCCTATGGTTTTCTCCTTTTCTCTATCTTATGGGAGATTGTATTTGTACATGGGTGCCTCATCAAGCCTAGTTGTTGGGACCCATTTTATATTTTCACACTACCCAACTAAGCTGCACTTATGGGGGGTATTAGTGTAGGTTTTTATTTTTCCCTATTTATTAATTAGGGAAATTGTATTTCTTATGCATACATCGAGTTTTCCTACATTTTTGGGATAGGCTAGATAATGTGGAGGTGTGTTTCATAGATGTTTCACAGGTGTCATAAGTAACTCCCTTGATGGGAGTTACTTCTCTATTCTTTGCACCTTATCACCACCTTTCACGGAGGAGTTACAGTCTATTCTTGGGGTGCCTTGTCCACCTTTTATGGAGGATTTACCTTCATACTCTCCTATATGTATTCCTCACTTTGGCCATCTCATGTTAATCATATTTTGGTTTTCTCCATTTTGTATTGTGTAATTTATCTTCTTGTGTAATTTTCAAATAGCATTAGCATCTATGTGGTGTGCACTTGCTTCATCTCATGTGATCACATCTCCATTGCACTTGCATTATTCAGATTCTAGAAACAACTCCAATAATTTTATCCTATTATTTTTTAATGTTCTTAAAAAAATTAGGATGTTTTTTACCTTGGTGAAATAAAATAGTGGCTAGAATCACATTGACGAGGAGATCAAAAAATAATATTTATGTCAACCTTAGATTTTTGTTTTTTAAAGGTTTTTTGTACCTATGTATAATATATAAATAATTATATTTATCCTATAAATATGATACAAATGGTTTAATATCCAAATATAATTTTTCTTAATTCAAGTGAACCATGAATCTTAATCACTAGAACTTGAACCCCAAAATCATTGCATGGTAGGTCCATACACTAGGTTTTAATTTAAAGGTTATGACAACCCTATACAAATAATTTAAAAATAATAAATGGAATATAATATTGTAATAAATGGATATCCTATTCTAGGGTTTATTATTATATATTATACAGTGATCCATATTTATTGAAAATGTGTAAAACATAAGTCTGAAATGGACAATAGAGGAAATTTGGACAAAATCAATTAGTGATTGGATCAAGTTGGGTAGATATGTTATTAAATATTTTATTCACAACATAATATTAAAAAATTAATACAAAATATAAATAGGGTGGATTATATATTTAATCCATTTAAAATTGAGGTACAATACAACCCCACCCTCTATTGGTTCAAAATCATGGTGTTAGAACATGCTACAAAAACTAGGAACATGTAATATTGAGGGAAGCTATTTGGACACATAGGTAAAACAC
This sequence comes from Torreya grandis, assembly GCA_037957365.1. Taxonomy (NCBI): domain Eukaryota; kingdom Viridiplantae; phylum Streptophyta; class Pinopsida; order Cupressales; family Taxaceae; genus Torreya; species Torreya grandis. The sequence goes on from JARHVA010006302.1 coordinate 537,886, forward strand.
ATTTTTTTAATGAATAATATCCCATGTTGATATGATATCATAATATAGTCCTTATATTTTTAACATGATAAATTCATTTGGTATCGATAGTTGTGTGCTTAAAATAAGTTGAATCTTATTGTCACCTAGTTAGTTTTTATCAAGGAATTAAAGATACACTATCATAATAGTGTGATGAATAATTATTTTATATATTTATAATAACTATAATGAACTTATCATTCAGGTATTATATTCATAAATCCGAAAATCTATTTCTATTTGTGAATACCATCACAAATGAGCAATTGAATGGCATATTTATTTAGGGAATCAAGGATCGCATCCAACATGAGGTGTATAAATTTAATATATTTATTAAATACAATTCCATTATCATGTCCTTTAGGTTGAATTAAATATCACTAGCTATCTTTAGATGCTAAATTTGGATTTTACATGACAAACTAGTTTTGTATAGTTGGAAAATATCACTCATGGCTTAATCCTTCAATTTAAGAGATTCCCACTTTCAAAAGGCTCATTTTCACCATATTAATATGCCTAAATGTTTATAATATAGTCCAAGTATGATGTTATGATTACATACATCAAATTTAACCTACAGTATGCTTAAAACCTGATATATATCATTCACTATCAGTAACAAAATTTCAACATTTTCCTATTCTCTTATACACTAATATCCATATTAGAACACTAGTATTGATGGTAGTATCCCAATTATAATTTTAGTGTTTATACGTCCAAAATTTCAAATTTTAAAATATTTCAACATGTATGGGTTATCCTATAATATTATTTTAACCTTCATGTGATAAAGTCTCAAAAAGAGTTGTATAAATATAATCCAAATGACATTCATTATAATCAAGTAATATCAAGTAATTTTTAAGTGTGTGCACGCGTGCACGCACGCACACACACACACACACACACACACACACACACACACACAATAACCTATAAAGCTTACAAAAATTACTTATTCTTTTATATTTCCATATTATTCATATGAAAATTATTATTATATATCTAAAGCATCTAAATATCAAGACATGAACAATATTTTCCAAGTTACGATCTAGATCACTACATGCACTCACTTATAGCATATTACAAAATTATTCTTACATAATCCCATATAAGGGGATAACTACATCAGTCTGAGTCCCTCTTCAGAGTATTATATGTGCAGGTAATAATCAATGACAAAAAGATCTTTAATTTCATTTCAAATTCATTTGATCCTACTAATCCTTATTTTACAAAGTGGCATGCCCTACTTGGAGGACCTAGTGTTTTGAGCTACATATTGATATCCATAAACTATATGCATGATTCAAACATAAAATATACAAGATGAGATGGAACCCAAATAAGTATTATGGAATTTATAGGAAAAAAACATGTACTTAAGCATGGAAAAAGGCATCAAATTTAGGATAAAATCATTAATATTAGTGCCCCTATTTCGATGGTAGTGTCCAGGATGACAAAGAGCTAATTTACATAATCCAACAAGTCATAGTTGAGTATCTTGACTTTTTATACACCTATACTTATCTAATATTCATGAACATCATTCAAGTAGATAAATGTTGTTATTTATTCATGATTAAGAAATCAATTTACTATTTATAACGCTACTTTCTATATTTATCATATTTATGTAATTTAGCACTATATTAGAATATATTATGAATCTAAATTATTCAATTGGCCTTATTATAGATTAGTATTATTATTAATTTATTAGGACATTTTCATTACCCTTAATTTAAAAAAGGGTTAAACATTTGGTGAATCTAACCTCTGAGTCTTATTTCACAACCATACCTTACTCTAGGGTTTTTAGCCTTCTAGAATTTTGAGATTGTTATGATAAAATTTCATATTAAAATTCTTACATTACCATAGGCATATTTTATTTTATTTATAAGAAATGGAGAATAATAATAATAAATGTCATTTTCAAACTGAAGATGAGTAACCAAAAATTCATCATCTCAATACAAATCAAGAATTAAATAATGCATTCTTGGATTTCACACGACATGAAGTAAGTGGAAACTAAATCTAGTGCATGTACAAATAGTAATTTCAAATCTTTATATGGTACTATTACCGATTCATTCTCAACATTATTTCCTTTGAGCACAACATTTATTTCTACATTTTGTAGGGGAATGAGATATGTCTTCAGGCCATTATTCCATAAATATAAAAAGCATTTTCTACATCATCCATGGGAATGATCAATACTTAAAATCAGTTACCAGTTTCAATTCCTAAATCAACACAAGTGGTGTTTACATACCTTTGGTGACTTCCTGTATATAAAATATTAATCCAAATGGGTCTACTATGCAAAACCCTATCCAATTTGTTTAAGCTTTATAATTTAAGGTTACAAATATTAAGATAAAATATTCAAATTATACTTTTGATATTGATTCACAACATTATTTAGATAATCCTATTACATCTAAAATATATTTGCACCTTTTTTAAACTAGTTTTGTAGAATCCAAGATCACATTTTATTATGACAAGGGTCACCATAAATAAAATCTTAAAGACTTATATGTAGCATTCCTTTGATTTTGTTTCCAATGATAAAATTTTTACCAAATTATTCCAAATAAGTATAAAAGACTATGGTTTAATATGGTTCTATGATTTACCATTAAAATTATTAAAAAAATGCAAATCTTTAGCATATAAATTTCTATCACATTTTTATATCAATATTATTGAAAAGATTGCATATGTACAAATTTCAAAGATAAATCAAGTAATGAATGAGCCCATCAATGAATATGTTTGGAGGTACAACACAATGTTTGATAAAAATGACAAATCCAATGGTAGATAAACAGATTCAAGATATATTCAAATAAAGATTAATTTCCCCATTACATGAGTCTATTATCTTCAATAGTTTTTAATATTTTGATGAATTATGAAATATTATTATACATAAAGAAATGAAATAAATTACATTTAATAATATTAAGTATATATCACCAAAATTATTACATGCAATACCAAGTTTAATATAAAACCAAACTATAAGATAAAACCCATCAATGATAAAAAGGAAGAAACAACAACGGTGAATACATTATCACAATAGCCCAGTCATCTCATATTATCCAATACATATAATATAAAATTTACATGATTACACAAGTCTCCAAACTTAAGAATCTAGTGGAATGTCATCTCAAATCTCCCCTTCCTCCCTTTGAGGTTGATACGAGTTGACATCTACTGAAAAGATATGATACAAATGATTATTATGACTATCACTAGTGTTGGGAATTCTAAAAATATATTTTTAAAATTAAAATAGAAGATACAAGACTCATTGTTTTTTAAAAAAGTTACATTTGATGATTCTCCAAAATATTTAGGTGAAAGGAATGGAAAATAGATTGTTTTAAGCCATAAAAATCTCAAGTGTTAATAATAAAAAACATCATGTGAAGGATATGAATGTAAAAAATGTATATGAATAAAAAAGACTATAAATATCATAGAATATCTCATAATGCTTATTAATTACAATGAGAGTACTTTGTATATATATGCAAGAAAGATCAATGATAGCCATAGGATCATAAGTGATAACCTAGGGTTAGAAAACCACTATACTCAAATGTTTAATATCCACACCTAAGTGGGTAGGAAAACAAAAACAATGATTAAAATAGATAAATAACGTAAGAAATATGAGCTAAGGTAAATAATCTACCCTAATTCCCCCCTTAAGTGAATCTATGGGTTGAAAATAACTAAAAGTGACATATCCACAATATGAGCCCTAACAATAAGTATCGATCATGTACTCATGTAAAATATATCCATGAATAAATTAATAATTAAGATTCCCTCATGAACCACCCCCTAAGGAAAACTTATGAAAACCCAAGAATTCCATTCAACTTGAGGTAATGAGTTAATGTAAAAGGATTCATAAGGATGTAGACAACTTGATGCTGAGTCAAAATTTATTTCAAACAAAGAACTACATCCTGAATGTGTTGATGAATGAAGTGCATGTGAATCTCAATATTCTTGGTATTTTTGTGATCAATAAGATTGTGGGAAATTTGAAATGAATTTTAGGTGTCATACCAAATTACATTAGGTGAATCCTATGTGAAGCCAAACTCTATCAATAAATGTTGGAGCCAAAGAACGTACTAACTCACTATGACTAGTTCTTGGTACTATAATTTTATAGATTAAAGTATAATATCTTTCTTCCTCTTGCAAGACCAATAAACTAGAGAAGAATCAAGAAAAAAAGGTATCTAAAAGTGGAATGATTGTCATCAATAGAACCTATCCAATCTAAATTAGTATAGCTAACTAACTAAGTAGAACATTTGGTGTAGTGTAGTCCAAAGTGGCAAGTGCCCTAAAAATATCACAAAATCCTTTTGGTAGAGTGATAATGACTATCATTAGGATCATGTGTAACCAAACATGTCCCCATAGAACAAGTGTCATCAAAAATATCAAAGTGATATCGTCGAGAACTATGATCAATAACACCTAATACAAAAAGTGAATGAGGCTCCAACAAGGTTAAAATTTAAACTCATTTTGGTGTGAAGTTCACTATCTTTCCCTAACCTCAATTATAAATCTGATAAACAAAAAACAAATTGGTAGTGATTTCAAGATCATATAGATCATCATTAATATAACCATCATTAATTTGTATGTCACAGTTTCCCTTAACATAACTAAAAAAAGAACCCCCAAACTCAATGTTGGAAGTATAAATCATACCAATAAATTTAAAGACTCCTTACAAGAAATCATGTGGTGAAAATCACTAGAATATATAGCCCAACTATCTATAATAGGTGATTGAGGTCTCCCAACAATATTAAGTGTTTTTCCATGATCATTGGACGGATGTGGAGTGGATATAGAGATTTTATGTATTCTAAATTCATCTTCTAAGGGTTTCATTCTTTTCCAACATATAATTTCTACATGACTAGTCTCCTCTCAATAGTAACATGAAAGACTAGTCTTATTATTTGATTTAAAAGACTCTTTGGGTTTAGAGTTATTGGCTTTCAGTTTAGTGGCAATTTCAGATGGATAATGAGTTATTTTGGGTTTACTTTTTTATTTTCCCTTAACCTTATAATTATATGATATTAATTCCTTTTGAGAGGTGAAGGACTCAATGTTAGACAATTTGGATTCTTCCCTACTATGTCTTTCACAAGACAACTCTAAATCAAACATTTTGAATTTGGCACCCAAGGTATCCATGCTAGACAAAAAAATAGAAGCAAAGATTTGGAATGGACCTCTCAACTTATTAAAAATTAGGTAGAAATGTTACTCATATTTCTCATCTCTTTCACTCCCATTAAAATATGTCAACATGTGATTGAACATAATAAGATAGTCAATAATGGATGGAAAATCTTTAGGATTGAGAGAAGTGATCTCTACTTCAAGCTATATGACTATCATGTGATCCACCTTACCAAATAAACCCTTCAATTTTTCCCATATTTTAAAATTATATTCACATCCTTCCAAATTGAATAAAATAATATCACTTATTTAAGTTCCTATCAAACCCATATATTCATCAAATTTGCATTAATGGTGAAATTTCTCATATTTTCTAGTGAACATTGGTTAAGTTTTTATCATTAAGGATGATAATCCTTTGAATTTAATTATTTTTTCCATTCTTGGTATCCATGTAATGTAGTTATATGTTGTTAATATCTCACAATAATATAATGTATAAGAATAATACATTCTAAAAACACTAATCAAAAAGAGAATGCAAAAGAGTGCTCAAATTAGCACTAAGATAACCCCCTCAAAATACTATTTTATTAGGCCCCCCAAATTTGTCACTTTATAATTGAGTGTTTTTTATAATATAAATAACACCAAGATACCAGGTATAAGCAACATACACTTTTAAAAAAATGTCACTTGATTTCAAGATCCCAACTAAAAGTCATAGTTATTATAAATTTATAATCATAAATGGGTCAAATAAAATTCACAAAATTTAAATGACTGGAAAAAGATTAAACTCTTGGAGATATTTTTGAAACAAATGAGCTTGTTACTTAATACCCCACTAGTATAAATAAAAAATTAATCCCCTCATGAGACCATAGCATGTGACCAAGAGGATAAGCATTAGGATGATTTCTTCCCCACTCTTGATTGATTTGATTGATATGGGAGTGATGTCACCCAAAAAAATACCTCCACATTATATCTGAATAGTTCCATGCCTTGTTGGTTTAAGATTTATGTGCTCCAACAAATAATTATTTTTCCTATATTCTAAGAATCATAGAACCACATGAAATTAGGTCGACCAATGTTGTGTGTATGCAACAAAATAAGAATGAAAAGTCTAAAAAGTCCTAAAAAGTTAAAATCCAAGGTGAGGCTAGGTCATGGGAATAAGAAAATGCATCTTAACCAAAAATCATTATTCACCAAAAAAAATGCCAAAATGCAAAACCTACATAACACACCAATATCCCAAAACTGTACACAAAAACTCAAATCTAGAAAAAATCACAAAGTTTCCTCCAAACAAAACAAAGATCCCTTAGGTGTTTTTAACAACCTAGAGAAACCCAAAAAAATAATCTCTCTTTTACCATTAGATAATATAGATATACATAAAATAATGAAAATTGTCTTCAAATAGTCCAAAATGGTAAAAAATTGACTATCATGAAACTAGGTCATGTTTACAGCTGATCCTAGGGTTTTGACATATTATGAATCTAATGATCTTATTTTTTTCATCTAGATACAATTTTTTTTAGAAAACTCACAAATGGATAGATGCAACACCTATCACTCTAATACCATGAAATGATCAAGAAACATATTGTTCCAAGCTATAAAAATCTCAAGTGTTAACAATAAAAAATATCAAATAAAGGATATGAAAGTAAAAATTTGATATTTAGAACAAATAGTATCAATATCATATAATATATCCAAAAAATTATCAAATACAATGAGATTTCCTTGTATATATAGGAAAGAATGATCAATGATAGTTGTATGATCATAAGAGATAACATAGGGATAGAAAACAACTATAACAAAATATTTAATATCCACACCTAAGTGGGTGGGAAAACCGAAACATCTTAAAACAAATAAATCAACTATGAAACATGAGCTAAGGTAAATAACCTACTCTAACATCATGGTCTCAACATGGTGACCACCAAAACTAGAAGATATTCAACAATCCATTAAAATATCATTCTAATGAAGCACCAAAAGTGAATATGATTTATAATTCGCATCTTTTATAAAATTTTGGGCATCCATTATATGAGATTATTGACAAACTTACACATGAAATAAAGACCATGGTTCATAGGCCTTTTATTACATTTGATGATAGTGACATTGTGGATAATGAATTAGATCTTCATTCATTTTTCATTATAGCATATTTTCATCATCAACATATATGAAGTCTTATTGTTGATAAAGGTTATAGTGATAATTTATGTACCTTGACATTACTCACACATTTGTGATATATATGATGATTTATACCCTTCGATCAAGATGGTCAAGGCATTTAATGGGAAATCACAAGAGGTTTTTAGGTGAGATTGATTTAACTTTACAAGTTGGTCCAACACATGTTACCACAATATTTATATCTATACCAAAAATGGGAGTATTTTATATGTTATTATAATGACCTTCGATTCATTATCTCTATATAGTGACCTCCATAATGCATATATGTCTCAAGTATAATCATGCCAACAAGTTATTCATAGTTTCAAGGATTAGGTATGATCATATACTACAACAAAGGAAATTTATTCCAAGACAATTAATTATACAACCTATTAAGGATAATCATGAGTGAAAGGGTAAGAAAAAGGAAATCATCTTTCCTAGGTGACCTATAAATTAGAGTCCATTGCATCAATGATACATAGTGTAATCCATGAAGTCCCCATCTACATCCACATGACCCAATCAATTATTAAGATCATATAAAACTATGTTAGAGAGGGTAGAAGGACACAAAGAAGTCAAAAATAACTAAACAATGGGTTACAAAAACCACTTCATCTTCTACACCACTTAACAACCTCAAAGTCATACGATTCATACACATATTACCATAGATTATACAATTCCACATTTAGCACATGCATATGATCTTTGGTATCATGATGAGTTAGTTGTACCATATTCTTAGTTTAAGGCACCTTATGATAATCCATTAGATGGGATCACCTGTGAGAATTTTCTTTCCTAAAAAAATAAAAATAAAAAAAAATTAAAAAGATTAAAAAAATAAGATAAATAAAAAATACTAAAATATTTAGTAATCACATGTTTACTAGATTTTGCATATGTTGTTTACTTTATGTTAGTAGATAACATATCATTTTATTACTATACACACATATGTTTCATGGGTAATCGAATGTGATACAAGCATACATTAGATCCATGATTTCATGTTCAAATGTTGGACCTTTCCTCTACCCATGTGACACATTATGTTATGGTCATATACTTTTATTAATCATGATGGATATAAGTTATATTGTTTTATGATCACATTACATTATCATTTTGATCTTATATACTCATGCTTACATATGCCTATATTAATTATTACATCTTATATAATGTATTTTATATTATATGCTATAGGACATTTTTATAATACATGTATGTAGGGTCTAGTATGATATGCTTATGATAGTCACTTATATGTTTAAGTTATTCATATTTTCACATGGATTACTTGAGTGTACTTTTTTTCCACTTTGTCTTGATTGTGGAACATTTGAAAATGTTCCTTCATTATTGTCCATAGTACCCTAAATTTTGATTATTTATTTAGTGTGCAGACATTTTAACTTGTCCTCCCATTTGAGTGTGTGACATTTGAACGTGCCTCTTATTTGTAGTTTCTTTATACCCATTTTGCATTGCATTGGGCACTCTTATGTGTGTGCTTGATTATTTTTTGAGATTATTTTTTGTAAATTATATAAATTTCCATGATTAATGTCATGCTTCTTAGGGATTATTATGTTTATATACTATGGGCTTCAAGGATACATATACTTAGACATAATACCACTATATGATTTTTTACTACATGATTGATACATATATAACATGCTATCTCATCGTTTTGAGATAAGGTGATTGTCACATTGCATTCCCATCATCTAAAATGGGGGGTGGGGATGGGGGTGTATATCAGTGGGGGCATGTCATAGATACATGATTTTTCATACACATAGTTGGCATAATTGACAAAAAATGATACAGTTTACGTGATTTAGATATATATTTAGGTCAAAATACTATGAATTTGGCACTAATTTTCATATATATGGGACAATGTTTTATAGATTTATGACAAATATTATAATATTTTATAGAGTATAGGTTAAATTTTGACATATAATTAAGCTTGAGACATATTATAGGTGAGTATTCCATGAAATTTCACCAAATCAATGATACATATTAAGATTATATACACATTTATGTTTTGACCTTACTAAGACACCGATTGAGCTTAAATTTGTAGTAATTTTTCTCCCTTGAGTAGTGTTATGAAGACTCAAGGCATTCAATGGCATTGACACTACTTTCATTTTTTCGGTTTAAATGGTTATACCATTTGGTTTGGGTGAGATTAACTAGATTGTGTATACATTTAAGTTGTGTGATTGATATTTAGCATAGGTAATGGACTTAACATAACTCACCTTTACACCAAATAATGGGAATTATCGGCCTCCAATTATACTCTTCACATCTCCAAGAATTAATTGTGAATATCTCATGGTACATACTTGTAACATTATAAATTCATTTGGTATTGATGGTTGTATGCTTAAAATAAGAATAAGAATATTAGTGTCACCTAGTCAATTTTTATCAAGGAATTATAGACACATTATCAAAGTATCATGATGAATAAGTATTTTATATAGTTATCAAAACTATAACAAATAAAAAAATTCAAGGATTATATTCATAAATCCCAAAATCTTTTTCTATGTTTGAATACCATCAAAAATGAGAATTTGAATGGTATATACCTTGTAAGACTCAAGGATCACATCCAACATGAGGTAAACATGTTTATAATACTTATTATATATGATTCCATTATCATGGACTATAGGATGGAAGAACTAACATTGGATAAACGTATATGCTAAATCTATATTTTACATGATAAACTAATCTTGTACACCTAGAAAAAATCACTCATGGTTCAACCCTTCAGTTCAAGACCTTCCCACTACTAAAAAAACTCGTATTCTCCATATTATTATGTTTAAATCCTTATCTTATAGTCTGATCTTGATATTATGATTACCTAGATCACCTATACCACATAATATGATTAAAACCTAAGATATATCCTTCAATATAAATTATATATCTTCAACATTTTCCTATTCTCATAGACACTACCATCAAGATTAAGACACTAGCATTGACACTAGTGCCCAATTCTAATTATAGTTTCTATACCACAAAAATAATCAAATGTTAAAATATTTTGACATGTATGGTTTGGACTATAGTTCTATTTTAACCCTCCTATGATAAAATTAAAAAATTAGTTGTATAAATACAACCAAAAACCATTCATTATAATCAAGCCAACACATTTATCTAGATGCGCATACCAAGATTTAAAATTTTAACTATTCTTCCCTATCTCCATATTATTCATATGAGAAGTATTCTTACAGGTTTGAAGCATCCAAAAAGCATCCCATGAGTAGTATTTTCCAAGTTATAAGAAATATCACTACATTCACTCACATATAGCATATTGCATAATTATTCATGCACAAACCCACATAATGGAGATAACATTGTCAATTTGAGGCCCTCATTAGATTATTGGATATGTAAAAAAAACTCATTAACACATGGGTATTTGAGGTCAAATCAAATTCATTTTACCCCACTAACCCCTATTTTTCAAGGTGGCATACCCTAATTGGAGGACCTAGGTTTTGAGATACATAATGATATCCAAAGCATGTTCCCATGATCCAAACATACAATCTACATGGTGTTAATTAACCTTAATAGACACATGTTTAATTCATATAAAATTACTTCTACCTCACTATAGAAAAAAGTGTTGGTTTTAGGATAGAAGCATTGAAACTAGTGTCCTTATTTAAACAAATGTTCAAGTTGAAAGAGAGAGACAATTTATATAATCTGATGAATCATAACTCATCATAATCTTGACTATTTATAAATTTGTACTTTTTAGATCTGATTTCACATCATTCTCTAAGCTAAGCATTATTCCTTCATCTTTATTAATAAATCAATTTAATATTTGACATTGTACTTTCTATATTATATATATATATATATATATATAATTTAATATTGTATCGTAATATATTATGAATCTAAATTATTTATTTATCCTACTTATAGAGTAGTATACTTCTTAAATTATTAGGCTATTTTATTTATTCTTAATTCCAAAAAGGGTTAAACACTAACACAAGTCAAAATTTTATAATCATAAGAGATTATAACACTCTATCACCTTCATTCCACTAACACAACAAATTGATATCTCAAAAAATTAAAGATAAAATAGATAAATGGTTATGTTTTAATTATGATATAAAATATAGTCATGAACATAAATGTTCTAATAATAAGTTTTTATACATTAAAGTTGATAATGATGAAGAAGTATAATTAGAGGTTGTTGATTAGATAAATGAAGATATACTAGATACCCAACCAAATATTTATTTCCATGGATTTCAATAATTATCACCTGAGAAACCCTTTTTTTATTTAATGGGTTAAAATTCAAGATTTATAGGGACCTAAAACTATAAGTTCAAAAAGAAAGTACAAACCATTTAAAAAACTAAATATTACTAGCTGACATCGACCAATCAAACACCAAATTTTTTTATAAAATAGGATCTGATAATTAAAAAGACTTAAAAACTAAGACACACACTAGATTTATTTCAAATGAGCATAGCTCTTATTTCCATCATCTTTATTCTTAACACTTCTATGCATTCCTCTTATTTGGGTGAAATGGACTTTTACCAAATTTATTTCATGTTCCATTATCCCTTTTTCCTTTCAAGATATTTCTTTCTCTTTCTTATCATGGGAACTTCCTATGGTATTAGTGAATATTTACTTTCGTCTTTTGTTTGGGGTGTCCTCTAGCCTAAGTTTGATACCTTATGCCATCTCTAGATTGAATAAAACCTCCTTCAACCTATCTTCCTTCTGATTTAGGGTATTCAACTATTCCATCGATAGAACCAATTGCCTTCCCATTTTTTACAAGTTTTCATGAAAGGCTAACAGTTTCTACTTAATCCCACTAAGGAAGTGCATTATTATAGTGTCTACATCCCTCATCTAAACTTATTCCACATTCATTTCATAAATTTATAAATTGGGGTTTTTAATGCCCTAGGAGAATTATAGGCTTCTTCTAACCTTCTTTCCCACATTATTCTCTTGGGTAGGAAAGTCAAAGGACTTCCATTTTTATTTCTTCTTGCCAACTCAAGGGTGAGGATCAGATACTGGATGGTGGGGAAATAGATGATTGTTCCTTCCAATATTTGGTCAAGTTATCTAGGGCTTCCTATAAGATTTTTCCTTTATAGTTTCCCTAATATTGATTTGAATATGTCTCAGAGGTATCCATTTCTTGGTTAGAAGAAAAATCAACCCTTGGTGGATTAGGTTAGAAGAAGGATTATCTTTGAAGGTTGAAACAAAGGGTTTTAGGGACATAAGAATATAGTAGGGGAGTATTATGTAGTGACCTTTGAATTGATTTAAAATCATAAAGTGATCCAAAAATATGTGTGAAAATTTTCCTTCTAGAATCAGATATCTCATTACCTAAATGCACATGTTAACCCACCTCCTTGGAAGGTCAGAACTAGGGAATCCCTTTTATCAATTTGAAATACAAAGTCTATCTCAAAAAATGATTTCCTTAACTCCTAATTTCACCTCTTATCCTTGAAGGCTTTGGTTCCTTCATAGAACATTCTAGTAACATCCCCTATCAACTCTTCATTGATGTCAACACTAATGCTTCTAAAATTAACTTGCCACTATTTCCATCCCATAGAAAAATCTTTGGCCAACAACTCATCATGTACTTTAATTAATAACATAAGCTAAATAATCCCCCATTTTTCATCTTCTTCCAAATTTTATGGTTCATCTAGACTTCAACACAAGATATGGGATCACAATGATCCCTTTTTCCACCATGAATATGTTTTTCTTTCAGCTTGGGCTATGAAAATTATAGAGTATTAAATGGTGGTATGAGCTTATTATATTTCTTCTTGTCTAACTATTATTATTGATAGATCTTTGGGATCATGTATTATGTCCCTAAATCTTATATTAGTGTCATAATCATGATACTTAGTGTCAAATATGCTTTTCTTACACATGATTACCTCTTGCACATGTGTCTCCACTGCTTGATTAAAAAGATTAAATTTAAAAATGATAAGTGATAAGGGGAGAGATATGGGGGTATATTAGAGGGGCAACTATAATGAGATAAGTTTAGGATAGATATTTCAATGTTTCAAGAGCATCAACAACTATGTTTCCCTCTTGGTATATGTGGGTAAATGAATACTCACTAGTTGACTACAGAAGACCAATATAATCAGTAATGATTTGAATAATATAGTGGGAGGAGATCACCTTTCTCAAAATGGTGTTAAGTATGTTAATCAAATCTCCTTTGATTACCAACTTGGGTATGTTAATATGGATTTTGAACTAGATGCCTCATAAGGAATCTTTGACCTTGACCACATGGTTATTTTTTACCCCCATTGGTCCTACATAGGCATCAATAACAACCCTAGACTCATATATGATAACACCACCAACACCTACATTACCTATATTACACTTTGATGCTCCATCAAAATTTAGCTTCATCTAGCCTAGGGGCACTCCCATTTTTGTGAGGCTTAATCCACATTAGTCAGGGGATGAGGGGGTGAGGTTAGATTTGATGAGGATAAACTACCTTAGCCTTAGAGGAAATTGATTTATCATTAGGTATCACTACATTTCATTTCTTATAAATAGTAGCCTATAAACTATGGAAGGAAACCAATGGGTTGAAACTTTTATGATAAAAAATATGATAATTTATAGTAGACCATATTTTCTAGAATAAGTGGGGAAGGGATAAGGACCAAAGGAAGGATAAAGAGGGAAACTTCAATGGGTGTTGTTACTAGATGATGAGATCAAGAATGGAGATAGGCTTAAACTATGACATGTGAAAGAGCTAAAGGATGAGATTTTATACTGATGACCAAAAAAAGAAATCAAGGAAAAGGTGGGTCACATATTCTAATATAAATTTATAGATAATGTACTTGTTGGGGATGGTCATTCAACATTTGACCAAATTGTAAACAATGGGAGTATAATTTGACCACAAGCCAAATTAGGTAAATATTGAATATATTCAAACTTTTTATAAGGGACTCCTAGGGTCTGAAAAGTGTAGAATGGTCCTAGTGAAGTCATTTAATGTGTCTTTAACCTTGATCATATTCATTTTAGTCTTTTGTGTCATTTCATGTCATATAAGGTCACTTTTAAGTCATTAAATGATATTTTATTGGTTTTAAATGGAAAATAAAGGTGTTAAGAGAAATATAACATCTTATTTTATATTCTTATTAGAGATGGTAGCCTTGGACTGACAAATATATGTGTTACATTGAAAACAATAATATTAAGTAGTTTTATGTGGTTTTCAATTATGGTACAACCTATTTAGTGTTTTTGGCACATGGGTGGACTTATAAAATGACTCTTTAGGTAACATAAACCTATTTATATACTTGGGTAGCTTTGACAAGCTCAAAAATGAAAAAAAACCATTTTATCTTTACATCTCTCTCTTTTACAAGTTAAAAAGGTCAACTAGTTATTGCATGGTATGTATAGGAGTTGAGTTGGATCAAGTGAATTTACTAGATGATAAAACTATTTTTATAATTCAAATCCATGTAAATAGTAATATTATTTGTTGATTGTGATTTATGAACCATTTCTTAGAGTGTTAATGACTCTTTTCTGCCTGCTCATTTCCATACCCTTTAGTTTCCTTCTTTGTTTGAATTGGTCTAAGAAATTAAATTTTTATATGTGTTATTATAGAGTTTGATCATTATTATCATATATTTATTAGTCATTTTTACATGTTTGGATGTCAAATAATGAGCATAACTATCTCACTTTACTAGTTGAGGGCTCCATTGCTAGTCTATAAATGGTTTCCATCACTTGTAGAGGCTTATATTCCTATTTGATCTTCATTGCCTTGGTAATGTAAGACAAAAATTTGTGTTTAACCTTCTAGTACATATTGATAAATAATTTTTCTTTTGTATTTTTATTCTCAAGTCTAATATTGAAGAATAACACAATCATGATAATGGAAAAATAATGTTTCAAGGTATTGAGGACATTATCTAGGTTTAATAAGTGAGATTGATCCATTAAAAGGTGATAAAATTGGTTGTGAAGACCAATTTATAGTACATAGTCATATCTTGTAATAGCTCCTATAGGCAACTTCATGAATGGTCTGAGTAGAGTTAAAATAAGGATGTTTGAGCTCATTTAAAACTACATTGAGGTCTAGGAGAATTAAAAACATCATTTTGATAGTGTAAAATATATAATGTGGAAAGAATAGTTATAAACATGCTCACAAATCAATAATGTTGTAATTGAGACACTTTACCTTAGTATCTCTGAATAAGGATTATGCCTTACATTTGGTCCTTACATAGTAAAGTGTTTTGAGGAATGGATAGGCCCAATTGTTTTCATAATATAGCCCATGTTGAAGGCTAATGTTTTGAAATTAGAGAGTTATTATTTAGTCAACATAGGGTAGTGAAAACAAGTTACTATTTCTAGTAAGTCTCTACTATAGATTTTTAGTAATCTATAGTACCTTTGAATCCCAAATGATCTTAAAACATAATAGTGACCTATAGTGGAATTGTCATATGGTCTCTAAGCATAAGAGAATTTTAAAAAAACTATAGAAAATTATTAGTGACTTATATATGAGACCAAGAGAGAAAGTATCAATACTCAAAACTTTTGATCACCTATAGAGACCCTTATTTTCCTAAGTTATCATCTATAGCCTGAATGTAGACCTACATGGTTGATCATGATAAATAATTAGTTGGAAGATTGGTAGGCATAGGTAGTAAATTAGGTAGGGATAGGAGATAGGATTGAGGCACAAAATCCCTAATAAAAATTTAAAGAGGCCTTTTGAACTTAACTTGAATGTCACCTATAGGTGACACTACCTACTACACTAGATAGACCATTTTTAGGCAAATGAAAGATGTGGATTAAGATGGTTGGTAGAGATGTAAGGTGGTGAAAATGTGGATAATACTAAAAAAAGCATGGAATATACTTAATTATTATCTTAAAGTGAGTAAATAGAGCAAATACCAGTGTTTCTAACTTTAGGCACAATCAGACCCTAACCTTGCAGATAATTACTAAGTTGAGAAGGCAATTTTAGGAATTAGTGATGTTGAAGAATCTAGATAAGTGATATAGATATGAAAATTTTCATATATCACCTAAAATACCCATTATATCCTTCCATATTACTATTTTTTCAAGTAAAATAGGGGATATTCCCTCTATTTTCTCTTAGATAGAGTGCACTCCCAAATAGTCAAAAGTTGTAGGTAGAATGTGTGGATGATAGAAAGATGACATGGAGAGTATAAGATCACCATAAAATGAGGTAATATATTGTATTATAGGTTTATAAGCATGAATAAACACCCATAGTTGGTAAAGGCACTCATAGGTGGTAAAACGCTCAAGGAGTGCAGTCAGGCCTATATGGCCTAAAACTAGGCCTAAGCCCTACAAGGGTCTAGGTTCACTTCTAAGTCAAGATGAAACCAAAAATGAATTTTATCATATTAAATATTAATTTTAGGATGATTAATAACCTTATGTTTGTAGTAAAATAGTAAAAATCGTCAAATTGGTTTGAAACCATCATAAGGGTACACATAATGCAAAGGCATAACTTAATAGGCCAACTTATTTTTCTCACAGTTGTACAGAAACAAGTCATGGTGACCCAAGGATTTAGGTATGTTTTAAATGTGTCCCTAAATTATTTTTAGTTAAATTCTTTTTAGTTTATAATGTCTAAGTTTTATGAACTATCACAAGGAAGCAAAATAGTTCAAAATGCTCCTAAACCCTTGTATAAAACCCAATGGAGGAAATACAAATTGAGATTCACTTAGAATGAGTAATATGGCATGAAAATTGTTTGGAAATTTTTAAATACTATCCCATTATCCATCCCACCTAGCTGGTATATACCGTACTTATACGGACATGTCTAAACCTAGACTTTTTGCAAGTTTTGTGTGTTTTATAGGTACAAAGTAGAATGAATAGATGAAAATACTTTAGAGAGGTAAAGTGGGTATTTTTATAAATACATATATAAATTTATCATAATATATAGGCATAAAAACACTTCTTTTAAGTCATTCACTTCAAGCAAACTTGGATAGACATTGAAAAAATAAAACAACTACCTAGTGAGAGGATAAGAAGTTGGTTGTTAGACCTTTTTAAGGTATAAATAATGGATTATAAGGAAAATTGACTCTATAAATGTGTCCTAAAACTTATTACATGGATTTTTTTGAGAAACTGAAGGTCACTTAGATGAAAAGTGTGAAGAATGAGGCCTAGAAGACCAATGAATGATTACAGATGGTGATTCTGAGTGTCTAAAATATGGAAAGCAATGAGGGCTGAATTTGATGACTATAATTTCATATCTATAACCCACCTAAGATATTGTAAATGTGTCAACTATCTCTATTCTAGTTTCAAGCACTCAACATATGCCTAATCATGAAGGTAGTTTTAAGAAGGTAGCTGAAGGTCTCTATGCTAGTTTTAGGAGTTTTTATGATTCAGATGAACACTTGTCCAAGAACACCTTATATACCTCTATTCATCACTTAGTAATAATAAATATTAACTATTATTTATCACTTAAAACTTATCCTTGTGACCCTTGAGTTTCATTGTTTCTTTATCGTCTCACACATTCTATAAATGTAAGACATTTTGGCTTTTATAATCTAATCCACAACTAGTATGGAAAAGCCCTACTAGATTGATATTATAATTTTAATTTGACATAATAATTGCAATCTAGTTTTGAGTTCTTGAATTTATTTTCTATGTTTTTGAAGTGAAGCATAGTGAAGAGTCTAATGATAAGTATTCATCCTTGTCCTCTCTTTATCTGATCATGTTTGGTGCAAGTAGTTATCACTCTAATAGGTTATATGAAGTCTAACTAGTGTGTTTGACTATATTAAAGTGTAAAATTAGCCTTGATATATACATTATGACATATTTTTCTCTTGACTTGAGTATTACAATGCATGTCACGCCCATGCTTGAAATATTAATGTTAGATCAATTCATGATTTTGAGACTAATGTTGTAGGTCATGTTTCATAGTGAAATGATATGGTAGTCTAATGGAGATATTTATGGTGTATCACTTTAGTAAATTATATTACTTTCCATGTTATTTATATCCCTTTTCATACAAGTAAATAATTAGTGTATGTGATAAGCATTCAATGATTAATCTAGGGAGCTACCCCTTAAACCTAGGGGTCTACCTCTACCATAGGCAAACTACATGCCTTGATGTATTCCAATGTTGCCTAAATATTATAGTGGGACTAAAAAACCAAATATATGGTGTAATATTTGGTGACAGTAGTTTTTTCTTGCCTGATGGGACCATTATCTCAAAGACATTTGTCAAGGTAAATATTTCTCTTGACAATATAATAGCTACATATGGTAATCTACTCAGCATTTGATAACTCCATTTAAGGTAATATATGGTTGTAGACTATTTTTTTATCAAATTTTGTGTTTATAATTCATGTTCCTTACTAGGTCTACTAGAAGAGGTATCAATCCCATAAACCCACTCCTTCAACATAAACATCCTCTTTAAGTCCTCTTGAAGTTCAACACCCTCAACCTATCTTGACCATTGAATAATAAGAGAACATTAAAATCCAAGAAGATCAAAAGAGTAAATAGGAACATGGGTATAACATGGCTAGGCAACATACCTTGCTAGCCTTTAACACTAAAAATACCATACAACTCAATGCATATGATGATATACCGCATAATGCTACCAAAAGTGTTTCCACATTTAACAGTGAGGATCATGTCACTCTTAGTGAGCATATTAGGGATATATTAAACTATTTTAGCTTTCATAATGCTATTTAGGTCAACATTTCTATTACACTCCTTACATATCTAATAGAGGAAAGCACTTGACTGGTATAGGACATTGCTCGAAGGGTGTATCACAACTTCGGATGATTTTGGATGGATGTTGACATCAAGGTTTGAAGACAAAAGTAATTACACATCACTTATTAATCAGATCAATGTAATTTAAAAGGGTCCTAAGGAAACAATGCATGATTTTAATGAGAGATTTTAAAGGACTTGGCATAGGTTGCCTCCTCTCATGAGATGACTTGAAATCTTTTTCCTTTCTATATATCTAAGGGATATTGAAACTAACATATCCATAATGTTGGAGTACATGAGTGGTTACACCTTACCTAAAGCATATGAATTTAACATTATAGATGAGAACATAATAATATAAGCTAGAAAATGGCCTCCAAAATTATCCATACCTCTACTACAAAACATATTTGCTTCTACTATAAGTGTTCTCAAATTCCAAATGAAAATACTAAGTATAGATGTGCCCCTAAGAAGGTAAAAGATATCATGGATTCAAATGCAAGGATTAAGGCCTTATAAGTTAAGGTTAGGAAATTGCATATATAGTATGGAGTGAATCAAAACCCCTACCATTATCCTCAATAAGTAAATAGGTTCTTACCTTAGTAATATGGTCAAGGTAGAGGTTAATAAAATCCTCACTTCAATAGGTTTTCCAATGTGTACAAACTAACTTCCACCTCCAACACAAGAGCCATTATCCTGCTGCATAATAATTTGGTGCAAGGAGAAGAATGGTAGAAAGGACATTTCATGAATATAAATAAAGGTGGAAAGTAATATTGTATATCACAAGGAGGGGTTACTCCTTAGTTATTAGAAAAATATGAGAGTTTCATGCAAGAAATTGAAGGATGTCATCCTCAAGGAATGAGTTTGACTAAATTTCTAGTTGAAAATACTTATGACCTCAATCAAAATGATTAATTTGTAGATAATAATAGAGTAAATAAGAAAGCAATTGAATATTCCCATGGTGTGTATATAAGTTCAAATATCCCTCCTACAAGTAAGCTGTGAATGTAAGTATGTCAGTCCTTATACCTTCTACACCTTCTTCAAATCATAATATTGGAAGGGTTATTCAAAGTGATCCAATGTCTCAAGCTCAAAACACTTATTTTCATTCAAGGACAAAAGAAAAGGTAAATACTCCTTATTTGAAAATTTTTAACTCTTTAAAGAATGGTAAGACATCTCTATTTATTTGGGAAATGCTTTACTTGCTTGGTTAAAAGGATATTCTTTAAGAAAAACTCTCCCAAATCAATATTATCCCTCAACCATTAGTTCATGGTAATGTTTCCATCACCAATGATCCTAATCACATTGTGGAATCCTCTTCAAAATCTGAAAATCCTCTACCCTTCTACCTTACTATCATTTTTGGAGACAAAATTATTCAAAATTACATGGTGGATGGTGGAGCTAGTACCTCAATGATGCCTAAGGTTGTGGTAGATAAGTTGGGCCTAAAATATGAACCATATAACAAGGGAGTGATTTAAATTGATGAGACATATGCTAAGTCATTAGGACTTGTCAAAGGTTTGAAATTTTTCCTTCATGATTGTCCATGTTTCCCTATCCTTAAAGATATAGTGGTGGTTGACTTACCTGCTCACTTTGCTATCTACCTCTCAAGGGATTTCACAGCTAAGAAAAGAGCCTACCTCTTAGATAATTAGTCTTTATTGGCCTTCAAGCCAAGATATGGAGAAAATTCAACCATCATAACTCAATCATTATCTAAGTTTCATATTGAACCCTATGTAGAAGTAAGATCTAATCTCAATTACACAATCAATGATGAAGATGACTATGTTGTGGATGATGGAGCATCCCTTGAGCTTGAGGGAATACCTAGTCTATTCCTAGATGAGTATGGTGATAACACTTATTGAAATTATCCATACACTTACATTGAGAAAACTAATATTGGCACATACATCATACATGAGGGATGATATGAAAATTTTGAGGTAAACATGGGTATTTATTTTTCACAAGCTATTGAGGGTAATTACATAATTCATTATCATGATTATGATGTTATTCAAAGCATGATAGTTAAGGAATATGAAGATAACAATGCCATTATACCTACACAAAATTGAGGCATCCATGAACTTGACACCCATAAAGAAGAATATGACCTCTGACAAAGGTTCTATGCCATAATCCAAGATTTTGAGTAGTTGAGTAAGTCTACTCCCCTTCCAAAGAGGTTTGAACATGATTATAAATTGGTTGATTAATCTCTTAAGAATGAATGGGAGTGTCTTATTGATCATAAATATGAATATCAAACCACTGTCAAAGAAGTTAAAATCATGAATGAGTTCAGTGAAGCCAAAGTAGAAGGTTCTATATTTGCGGAGTAGTCATCACCTCAACCTAAAGTTGAACCAATTTTAGATGTGTTGGAATAAAAGGAAGAGAAACTCAGTGGTCCTATACATCAAGTATATCATGTTAACTAAGAATGAAAGTTTGAAGAAACTCTAATCACTCCTTAGTTGTAGTTTGATAAGGGCCAATTAGACATGGCAAAAGTCAAGAAAATTATAGATCCAAATAATATTCTTGGAGGATAAATGGATTACCCTTGAAATATCCAAGTAGCACACTTACAAATAGAAGATCTAAATATGTTGAGTCATTTGATTATATACACAAGTAAGTGTTTATTAACAAGTGTGCTTCACATGGTGAATTTATTTCTTGGAGAAAAATTATGCAAGAGGTACCATATTTGACCTTAGTTTAAGCATGGTGAGTTCTTCTTCACCTCAAGGGTTTCAGGTGTTATACATACTAGTATAGGTGTGCTTTACTTCTATTATGTGTGTTCCATAAGTGTTAGTGAGAACACAATTGTGTTTATTTTGGTGTCTTGTCTTGTATGTCTATTTAATGTTATTTGGTGTGTTTTTAGAGGTAATTTAATGTCTAATATATGCATAGGTGTCTCCATATCCAAGTGGATAGGAGAAGGCTACTGGTCTTTGGCATAGCTGGCTTACCACCCCTAAAAAATCACCAAAATATTAAATAATTTAACCACAAGTCAAATTAGGTCAAACCCCCATATAGTCAAACTTTCTATAGGGGTCCCCTAGGGTCTAAAATGTGTACCATGGTCCTAGTGAAGTCATTTAATGTGTTTTTAGCTTTGATCATATTCATTTATATTTTGTGTCATTTCATGTCATATAAAGTCATTTTTAAGTCCATAAATGAGCTTGTACAGGTTTCCCATGGAAAATATAGTTATCAAGAGATACTATATCATCGTACATGCCAGATTATTTTTAGAGATGGTAGTCTTTGACTAACAAATGTAGGTGCTACATTTATAATAAGATCAAGTAGTTTGATGTGGTTTTCAGTTACTGTACATCTTATGTAGTAGTTTTGGAACATGGGAGGACTTATAAAGTGATTATTTATGTCACCTAAACTCATTTCCACACTTAGGAAGATTTGAAAAGCTCAAAATTGGCAAAAAAATGTTTTATCTTTCCATCACTCTCTTTTACAAAATAAAAAGGTCATCCATTTTTTTCATGGTATGAACATGAGGAGGTGAGTTGGATCAAGTTACTTTGGTGGATGATAAATCCATTTTTCTACTTCAAATAAATAAAAATAGTTAGATGATTGGTTTTTTATGCTCTATGAACCAATGCTTAGAGTTATAGTGACTCTTTTCTACCTACTCATTCCCATACCCTTCAATTTCATTTTTTATTTGGATTCATCTAAGAAATTCAAGTTGTGTATGTATTCTTAGAGAGTGTGACCAATCTTATCACATGTTTTTCAATAATGTTTTTACATTTTGAAGTTAAATAATGAGAATAACTATCTCAATTTTGTAGTTGAGAGTTCCATTGATAGTCTGCAAATGGTTTCCATCATTTTAAAAGGTTTATATCCCTATTTTGATCTTCATAATAGTGGTATTACAAGGTAATAATTTTTTTGTTTAAAACTTCACTGCATAGTGAGCAATAGTTTGTCTTTTATAGGTTGAGTTTGAAGTCTAATATTGATGAAGAACATAATAAAAAACATGTATAAAGTTAGTTTCCCTTGTGACTATCACCTATAGTTAAGTGAGATTGAGAATTGATGAGTCATGATGATGGAAGAAGAATGTTTCAAGGTATTGAGGGCATTATTTAAGTGTAATAAGTGATAATGAGATATTCAAATGTTAGAAAATTGGTTGTGAAGACCAATTCCTAGCTCACAGTCATATCCTACAATAACACCTATAGGTAGCTTCATCAATGGTCTTAGAAAAGTTTAAATGAGGATGTTTGAACTTGGTTAAAATTGTATTGAGATCTATGAGCATTAATAACATCATTATGATAGTGGAAAGCCCATCATATGGTAGGCATACCTAGAAAATGATCACAAATGAAGAATGATGAATTTAAGACACTCTAAATTAGTATCTTTAATTAATGATTATGCCTTGCATTTAGTCCTTCCACACATGACCATTTTGAGGAATGGATAGGCCCAATTTTTTCCATCATGTATCCCATGTCTAATGGCAATGTATTTATATGAGAAAGTTATTGTTTAGTCAAGAGAGGGTAGTGTAAATAATTTTCCATTTATATTAAGTCTCTACTATATATTTTAAGTAATTTAAAGTACCTTTGAAGCCCAAATGATCCTACAAAATAAAAGTGACCTATAGTGGAATGGTTATATGGTATCTAGCCATAGGATAAGTAAAAAAAACTATAGAATAGTCTTAATTAATTCACGATGGGACCAAAAGAGAAAATAAAAATACTTATAACTTATGATCAGCTATAAGGACCCTTATTTTCCTAAATTTATACCTACAGCCTGATTGTAGACCTACAGGGTTGATGATGAGAAATGTGTAGTTGGAAGCTTAGAAGGCATAGATATTCACTTAGGTATAAGTGGTAAATGATATCATAAGGAATAAGAGATAATATTTAATGACTTAGGCCTTAATTAACATCTAAATATTCCTTTTGAACTTGACTTGACTATCATCTATAGGTGACACTACTTGCTACAATAGATCTACCATTTTTAATCAAAGGAAAGATGTGGATTGAGAGGGTTGGTAGAGATATAGCATTGTGAGAATGTTGGGACTATTCCAATAGTGATGGAATAAAATTAATGAGGCTCTAAAATCAATGAAACAAATCAAATACCATGGTTTCTAGCTTTAGGCATAGTCAGACCCTAACCTTATAAACAATCAGTAAACTAAGAAGCCAATTTTAGGAATTGGTGATATTGAAGACCCTAGAGAATTTATATAGATATGAAAATTTTCATAGAGAAAATACAAGACCCATTATATCCATAAATATTCCTATTTTTTAATTGAAACCATGGGATATGTGCTCTATTTTATCTTAGACAGAGGGCACCTAGATAGTGAAAAGTTGTAGGTAGAATGTGTGGTTGATATATAGATGACATGGAAAGTCTTGGAGAACCATATAATTAGGTAATATGTTTAATTATAGGTATATAAACTTTAATAAACACATATAGTTTGAAAATGCAATCATATGTTGTCAAAGGCTCAAGGAGAGCAGTTAGGCTGATTAGGCTTATAACTAAGCCTTAGCCTTACAGGGGTCTAGGTTCACTTATAAGGAAAGATGAATGTTATAATGAATTGTATTATCTTTAGGAGGAATTTTAGTATTTATAAAAAAAAATTTGTATTAAAATAACACATAAAGGTCAAATTGGTTTGAAACCATCACAAGGGTATGTAGATTACAAAGGTAGAGCTCGATAGGTCAACTTATTTTTCTCAAACATGTACAAACATAAATCATGGTTACCCAAGGGGTTAGGGATGGTTTAATGATGTCCCTAACTTGTTCTTAGTGAATTTTTTTGATGTTTTAATGTCAATATTTTATTAAATATCACTAATAATCAAAATAGTTCAAAACCCTCTTAAACCCATATCTCAGACCTGATGGAGGAAACACAAATGAATATGCACTCAAAAGGTGTAATATGGAATTTTTATTCATATAAAATGCAAAAATTTGTAACTTGAGCATGGATAATGACACCCAAACCTTAGGTTCCTCTTGTTTGCTCTGATGACCCTCATATGCATCTTTTCATTGATTCTCAGTCATCAGTAGCCTTCCACACTTAATCCTAACTAAGTTGGACCCCTATTTATAGGATAGATCCATCCCCCTAATTCCCATATACTTATGATAATAACACCACACTAGGAATATATCATCATTTCCACTCTTATCCACTTTCAATGTTGTTATCCAAGTCAATTTTTGCCCCAATGGTTAATTTCTTTTGTTTCCTCATCCTTATTCCTATCGGCCTAATGCGAGTACATTCAACCCATGACCAATAGAACTATATAAAATACCATTCAAATATCATTTGGAAATGGTTATAAATAATCACTAAGTAAGCAAGAATACAATAAATACTACTCAATCAGTCTTCTTTATTCTGTACATATAACTAGCCAACACACTTACAAGCTTTTTCAAATGCTTACACCAATCCCCAAACACATCAAGAACATCCAATTTATCATTATGCATCTTCATACACACAATTTCATAAATCACATCAAGTGGGAGAACTACATATGGCTTGATCTTTGTAATATTGGTATGTACGTAGCATGCCCACAAAAAGGGGTGTGAACTCACAATCAGTGAATTTTACACACACTACCCCCCATCTTGCTCAAAATTAGTCAAAACACAATGGAAGATAGGGTTTAAATAAAAAATATTCTCTAAGAGTATCTCTATAGACTTTTAGCTATCAAAACTTCATAGATAGGGTCACATAGACTTGGAGAACAAACCCAAAAAAGCTTAGATACATAAGATAACAATGATAGAGGTGGAATATAATACCAATGCCACTCCTATCTAGTTATAATTCTCCTATTTAATCAAAAAATTAATTTCATATATTAGTTTGTGATAGTGTCCCATTCTTGCATAGTGAATTCTAGGATCTATCTCAGTTTGGTCAATTAGTTTCTAGCTAAGTCTTGTTCTCTTCCCTTTATTACTATTTTTAGAAAAGTTTGAATTGTAATTAAATTTCACAAATTAGTACCTTAATAATTACATATTTATTTACTAATTTTACTACTCAAACCTTTTAATTAAATTAGGAATAATATACCAATATTCCCAAAATTGTTAAATCATTTGGTGAACCCAACTTACTTTGTTTATGCATAAAAATCCTAAAAACCTTAGGGTAATCTCTTATTTATTTTTCATTTTTTTTATAATTTTTAATTGGAATAATAATTTTTATAATAATTTTCCAATCATTTTTTGAATATTTACTAGCATATTTAAATCAAAAAATCCTTTCAATTTCAAAATTCAATAGTAATTTTCAAAAACATTAATTTTTTCAAAACCCTAGTGGCATCTACTAGGTCTCTTTAAATCATAAAATTTTCAATAAATTTTTAATTTTTTACTTGCATATATAACTCATAATATTACTTTCAATTTGAAATTTTCATAGTAAATTATTCAAATAATTATCTTTCAAACCCTAGTTGCATGAACTAGTTCCCATTTGCTTATTAAGGTATCACCTTACATGTTTGTGAGTTTCATGTCCTTTTTCTACAATTTTAGTTAATTTTTTTTAGGAATTTACATTACTTATATTCATTACTTTCATTTAATATCACTTTATCAATTAAAAATTATTGCAAAAAACTCAATAAAAACATATATTCTTTTCCTACTTTAACAATGGCCCAATATACCAGTTTAGATGAAACCAATAAAAGGTAACTTCAAGAACTCTTAAATGCAATATGACATGTTAAAAATCATATAATATGGATAATAAAGAGTGAAAAATGATAAATATTCCCAAATCATAAGGTAACATGTTAAAAATAACACTACAGGGGAAACTATGTCTTAACAACCCCCTATAGTAGCCTAACTTGCCTCTATACCACCAACTACAACTAGTACGTCTTTATCTCCTGATGTGGCAGACCTTATGTAAGAGATAAAATCAATTCAATCAAAGGTGATACATCTTATGCAAGGTGCCTTTAAACCTACATAGGCTTTGGATTCTTTTTCTCTATTTCATACACCATTGGCACATCAGAATACTTCTAAACCCTTAGCATAATGTTTTGTTCAACCCAAGCTTACTCTATATGATGGAGAGGGTGATCCAATGACACATTTGAGATATTTTCACATAGCATGATTGGACTATGTACCAAATGATTGGCTAGTTACCAAGTTATTTCCATGGAGACTAAAGGATTATGCTTTACAATGGTTCTATAATTTCCTAAATTAGTCAGTCAATGCATTGAATCCTTTAGTCGATATGTTCCTAGCTCATTTCAGCATTAACATTGGTGATAAGGTTTCATATTCACAAGTTTCACAACATAGACAAAGTTCAAATGAGAATCTCATAGATTAAGTTCTTTGATATAAGACTATTTTGGCTAAGATGACTAGCCTCATGGCCAATAAAGAGTTACAAGATCTCTTCAAATGGATTCTACATATTTACATGAATCAATTATGCTCAAAAGATCCTCTTCACTAAATTATGTCACACAGAACCAAAAGTCAAAATAATTTCAATGGGAAAACTCATGCACACAAGTATCTCAGACACATCAAAGAAGAATAAAAACAAAGTCCCATATAAATTCAAGGTTAATGATAATAAGAGATATAATCAATTGATAATTAACATGGCTTTCAAGTCCCCTTAGTGAGTGGTTTTATTAGCACCTCCTTGGTGAACCTTCACTAATATACTAGTTTCTCCATCTAGAGTTTTATAATATCTATTAGAATGTAACATCATATCTCTCCCTCTTATTTGGGAAGTCAACGCAATAAATCATCTTCCTTGGGGATATGATTAACATGCATTTTATGAGCTTCACAGGGAACTCGGCCATATAAAAAATATATGCATCATTTTTAGACACAAGATAAAAGAATTAATAGATTTCAATCATATCAATCTTGGCACTTTAGCTAAGCCTCCTCAGGCCAAGCCAACATAGGATAAAGCATTGAAAATAGTTTCAAATTCTTCTCCATAACATTCCAAATAGGAGACAATGGATACATCAAGAGTTTAAAATGCATATCATGTACATAAACCACTAGATACATATAGGGCACATTTAGTTGAGACAAACCCTTTGACCAACATGACTGGTATATATAATTCTAGAGTTTTAGCTAGACCTTCCATCTCCTTCTTAGAGTAAGAGATAATTGAGGATGATTCAAATTATCATGCACTCTTTATCATAGCTTACATTCATAATAACCCTATTCAAATTTTTCTCATAGATAATATACCTAGTGTGAACATGTGCACTATGACATTATTGCAACATTTGGGATATTCAAAGTAAGATATTACCATGACAGACATAGTTATTAGCATATTTCATGGGTACATATAGATTTCATTGGGTGAGATTATACTTCCTCTATAGGTTGGTCCAACACATGTGACCACACCTTTCACTATAGTTCCTAGTGTAGGAGTTTTTGATATGTTACTTGGTCAACCATGGATTTAAAAACTTTGAGTAGTACCTTCTACTATTCATAAATGCATGAAATTCATTCACTCTAATCTGGTTGTTATAGTTGGTGGAGTTCTATATGAGTTACCACTCCCCACTTCATATCCATCTTCTACTTTGTAGTAGCAAGTTTCTTTTTTGTCACCAATTTTAGTTTTGCCACCAATTTCAATTTTACAACAAATTATAGTTCATCCTCTAAATCCAATTCAAACATAGTTGAGGCATCCATCATTAGCACAAAGAGTTTATACACCTCTAAAGCTTTAAGATTTTAGATAGATTCTAGCTATAGTGTCCACACCTAGGGTAGTGTCATTGAGATCTCATGCATCTACATATACAGCACATGTTTAGAGTGGCTATCCTAATACCAAATGGGTCCCTGAGAGCCCAATAGTTACATCCACTTCTCAGAGTTAGAGGGCTACCCCACATTTGGTTTCTACTTTAGAGAATTTAGTTCACTTACAACATATATAGCCTTCAGAGCCACAGACTCAAAATTTCCATCATGCTTCATGATCACACATGATTCCTCTCCTTGATATAGGATACCATGATAGGGAGTCTCCCATGAGACCCATCAGTTAGTACCATCCTTTCCTACCTTACCTATACATAATTTCTTGTGCTTGATTGTACATATCTTATATCAAAAATATAATAGCAATACAAAATTTCAAAATACAAAAAATATTTAAATATCTCAAAACACCAAAAATCATTTTGATTGTATGCGTCAACCATGATTTACACTTCTACTACAATGTTAGACTTACTTTTGCAATTCTATGCTATTATTTGTTAATTTATATACATTATCATGCTTCACTTGATATCTTTTGAGTGTGTGTAGTAACATCCAACATTTTGATTGTTTCACCCTACCTATTTAGGGGGCATCCTAATTCTACATCAAGATATACATCTATATACATACTCATTGGCAGCATTTTCTACATGATTACACCATCTAGGTTATGTCATTCCTAAACCATACACTCTAGTTATCATGTTGATGTACATTACTTACTATCTTACATAGGTTACTCTTTCAAAACTCACTAGTATATAGCACTTGTCTATTTATTAGTGTTAGTAATTTGGCCTATCAAGGCCAAATTACTACCCTTATTATCTAAAAGTTTCCCCATAATGGTCAATTTCCCTTTGTAGCTGGTCAAACTGGTCAATTATGGTCTAAAAGTGTAAATTTAGGTTAAAAATGCCAAAAATGGGGTTAAAATCATTAAAATTATTTTCAAAAGATATAAAATCATGCCAAAAGAGCTTTAAATATGTTCAAAGATATGAAAATAGCCTAAGTCCAAGGTTTCAATTCATAAAAAAGTCTTTTGATATCTTAAACAACTGAAAATGGCCTAAATTAGACTCCCAAATGACAATTTGCTATTTAAAAGGGTCAAAATTATGTATTTTTCATGTTTAACCACCAAATACTTTTGAAATGTTGTATTTCAAGTAGTGGGAAGTGAAGAATTAGCTTTAAAAGGCTGGAATATAGCTTTTTCACCTATTTTACAAGAGAAGCATGGAATCTATATGGTTCCATACAATATAGGGTAGGAGAAGTCATTACAAGGGATATAGAGGATTTAGAAAGAGTCTCTAGGAGTTTCATGGCCATATAGGCTCATAACTCGCTTTCTTATGATTTCTTGCTTATTCGCACATAGTGACATGCATGTAGGTTTTTTGATGGTACAACTTATTGGAAGAGTGTACAAATCTAAAATCTAGGGTGAAGAAACTAGACTCAGAGGGATTAATAATGGTTTAAATGGTTTCTCAATTTGATTCTCCATGCTTATGAAAAATCTAGTCAAATTTAGGTCAAATTCTTCTACGTACCATCGAGAAAGATAGTTGTTTTTCTTCATTTTTTGTTCACCTAGGTACATTTTTGGGAAAATTAAAATTGTTTCAGAATATTGAAGACTTTCCATAACATTCCAAAAAATTATGAAGGTTTTCTTATTCAAATTTAGGGTAAAATAGAGGCTTCAAATTTAGCCAGTAAAATAAAGAGTAGGATGAGCTTCAAAGGTTCATTGTACGGTCTTGGAGGAGAAATATTCAAGTGTTCAAAAAATTCAAGTTGTTAGGGTTCTATCATGCTTTATAATATTTCTAATGTGAATTTTCCAAGTTTTAAAGCAATATTTTCCTTCTCCATGCTCTAAAGGTGTCTTTAAAGACCCAATTTAGCATAATTTAAGGAATTTTTGCAAATTTTAAGGTTTTTTTAGAAAACCATGTTTCAAATACACCTCCTTACACTTGTATAATGGCCTCCAAATTCATGTGTTTGGATGACTCTATGCCCATGTTTTTTGGTGACTCCTTATTCTTGTTTTCATGTTTGTTTTCCACCTACATCCATTTCATCCCCATACCATTATCAACCTTAGCTCATTACCACTATGTTTTCACTTTCATTCCACCTTCCATCATGTTTTTTTCATCATGTTTCCAATACCTCACCCTCAAGTCTTATTTCCATTCTATGGATCATTATCCAAGATCAAAGGTTGAGCATAATAATGAAAATTAAACATGGAGAGGGTAATTTATGGACATAACCAAACATGAAGACTTAGTCAACAATACCCTATAGAAGGGCTACATAAATAGGGTGATGTCATAAATGTATAATGAGAATTCAAAATTAGAGATTCCTATTGAAGTTATATTATGATCAATAAGTCATAAGTTATGAAAATTAATATTCACTGTTATCTAAAGCATGATCACGAGGTATATGGTAAAGCAAAGTTCAAACACAAAAATGAAAGGATCATGTATAGCTCACAATTAGTCTAGGTATGATCATGATGGTGCTGAGATAAGTTAGGGGTTTTGATAATTATTTAGGAATTTATCAAGGTTTAAGAGAATGAAAGGCTTGCTTACGAAGAGAGATAAGGACTAAATATGCCTTTGAGATCTTCCTAAGGTCATAGAGAGTCATTTGTCCATACAAATAACCATCATACAGTCTTCTACAAGGGAAAAATTATGTTCACTTTTGAGGATGGTATTTCAAGGTGGAAAAACATGGTTTAAGGTAGATAATAAAATCATTATATTTAAAAGAGGAAACAAGCATACCAAGCAGTTGACGGTTTCAAAGAAGCACCTATAGTCAACTCAAGCAAAAGGCATGCTACAACTAAGGTAGAAAGTTTAACCCTCAGTGATGACATGGAAAGCAAATGCATGCATGTTTGGTAAAGGAACAATTTTTTGAGGCTTGTTATGAATATAAGTAGCATATGGTTGATTTGAAATTTGTAAAGTTAAAAAAAAAACAATCATATCAGCTAAACACTACCTATAACCACCATAGTGTATATCTACAACTTTTGAAGGCATTTAATAATATATTTTAATGAAAGGTCATACTTGAGATGACATTAAGGAATTTGATCTATTCTATAGGGTCATTAAGGATATGCAATAATAATCATGGATTTCAATCACCAAAGTAACTTTTTAGGGTTTGTACTTCATGAAGATAATTTGCATCCTAATGACAACCTATAGGCCTCTTTTAAGGAACTAGACTTATAGTCAAGTAGAGTTCTTGACCAAAGAGACCTAGAGAAGAGGTTATGGACCTAAGAAGCTAATAGATAAGGAAAATATAATAAGGAATACCATAAAAATGGGAAGGGCTTAGGAGATGTACCATTAATTTAAACACAAGGTTAAATCATACTTAGGTGGACCTATAGTTCCTAAATTACGGTCAAGGGCATGTTCTTTAGAAACATAGTCAAGATTATTTTTATGTTTCAAGGAGTGGAATAAAGAATAATATGTAGTATTTGGAATTAGATTTTCATTTTCATGAAAATTATCAAAGGTAAAATACATTATACGGCTTAATGAGGGTTTTAAAATCATAATGATGACCTACAGCCATGATATGAAGGCCAATAGTCATCTTTTGAAGAAGAATTACATTTGTGTGCCAAGCGTTTGACATTTCTCAAGTGTTTAATCACAAAATTCATAGGTAAGTGTGATGGTGGATTTATTCCACACAATATATAGTGGCAAATGTGGTTGTAATTTAAATTGAACCAATTCTAAGTCATATGCTTACCTACAGTTCTGTGAAATCCTATAGGCTTGACAAAAGGCAGGGCTTAGTTGATTCATATCATGACATTTTATAGGCCTATGAAAATGGATAGGGATTAGTTTTATGAAGATATTTTTAATCATTAATATGTTTTATCTAAATGCAAGATCAAGTTTTAATAGACCTTATATCATGAAACATCATCCTACAATCAAACAATCATCACCTATATCTTGCATTGAAGGTTATACAGTCAAGGGATCACTAATGATTCAAGTGTGATTAAAGGGTTTATTATAAAGAATTATCATTATGTTCATGGTTATTCATGACATCTCATGAAGGTCATCAAAGGAAATATCCAAGGCAAATGATTATGACCTAAAACCATTGTATCCCCTCACACTCTTCAACTTATAGACATAGCTCAAGGTATTTATTGGTTAGGAGATGGTTGTGTTGTGAGATGGATTATTCTATTCAAGAAAATGAAAATTTCATGTTATCAATACCCAGTCAAAACATTTGAGCATTTTCATGCTTATAATGTGATAGTACAAGCCTATTGTATGGACTAATCCATAGTTTAAGGCCTAAAACCTTACATAAAGGAGTCAAATTGCTATGAAGAAAATTGTTGGAAATATTGTCATTGATGTCAAAGGTTTAGTATTATTGGTGATAAAGGCCCCATTGCATTTAATGTTCTTTATCTTGGCTAATATGAGTTAGTATTTATTTAATATTAATGAATATATTTTTGGTTGCATATGAGACAAAATAAGAGCCCACGGAGAAGTCAAAGAGTCACGGGATAAAGACAAAAGAAGGATGGGACGCATTTTCCCATGAAGAGTCATCTTGGGGAATACCAAGAGTCACCAAGTGAAGACAAAAGAGTAAAGGGAAAATTTCTCATGAAGGGACACTTAAAGGAATATGAAAAGTCACCAAAGATAAGGACAACAGTGGGAAAGACGTTTTTGGTCATGAAGGGTCACCACATGACTTTTCAAATGCTTGGATAAGAAGGGTCATCCAAGATTGGCACCATTTTCCATGAGGAATGAAAGGTCACAAAGGGGGAAGGCCAAAGTTCATTTGGAAAGCTATAAATAAAGGCTTGAGTAGCCATTTTGTGATATGAAAGTGAGAGGTTGATTTGATATTGTAATATCTAGCTTAGAAGAGCAATTATGAGAGATGATTTGTATTTGTTATATCTAGCTTAGAAGAGAAAAAGTGAGAGAGAGGAAGGTGATGTTGTATTGATCTATCATTTAATGAGATAGAAACAAAGAGAGATAGGTGTGTGGTATACACAAATGGGTTGGTGCTCCTGTGGGTTGGTGCTCATGAATGATAGCTGGGTTGGTGCTCAGCAAAGGGGTTTAAAGTTCCTATGGGGTGGTGCTCACGAATTGAAGCTAAGGTTTTTAATTAGCAAAGGGGTATGGTGCTACTATGTGGTTGTTCTCACAAATATATTTGAGATTGATTCTTTGTTGTTTTTCCAACATTGGGTTTCCATGTTATATCTAGTGTCTCTCTCTATCTTATGTGGATGTTTATTGTTTGAGTTTTATTGCATATCTTGAATGTTTGATTAAGTGGAAATTGATTAAGGGAAAGTTTTATAAGATATATAATATACTGATTCACCCCCCTCTCAGTATATACAATGCTTAACAATTGGTATCAGAGCAGGTTCCTTTTGAAAAGTTTTACTCCTTGAAGGTAGATCGGGAAAGCACGTTGGCTGGGTCACAGGAAGGATTTTCTACAAATAAGGCACCTTTATTTGATGGTATGAATTATACTTTTTGGAGCATGATAATGAAGTTTTATTTGATGGCCCTTGGATTCAACATATGGAAATTAGTGGTGGAGGAATATGAAGAGCCACAGACATCTACAATTACTCCAACAAAAAATAAGGCAAGTGAATGTAATGCTAAAGCTTTAAATGTTATTTTATGTGGTTTATGTGAATCTGAATTTGTTAAAGTTATGCAATGTAAATATACTCATGAAACTTGGGTAAAACTTGAGAATATTTACAAAGGTGATGAAAAGGTACATCAAGCTAAATTGCAGACTTTTAGAAGGCAATTTGAAAGTTTGAAGATGGAATAAGAAGAAGAAGAAAAAGCAAGTTATCTTTTGTGAGTTGATTAGATAGTAAATTAGATTCAAGGTCTTGGAGAAACATTAGAAGAGTCAACAGTGGTGCAAAAGGTTTTGAGATCTCTACCAATGAGATATGATGCAAAGGTTTTGGCAATCGAGGAGATGAAGAATTTATCCAAGTTGAAGATGGATGAACTTCATGGTATTCTCATGGCATATGAGATGTGGATAGAACAAGATAAACACTCAAAGAGAGAAGTGGATTTAAAGACATCAAAAAAGGAGAAAGCTAAGATTCAAGAATCAAGTGATAGTTCCAGTGATGATGAAGATGACAACGAAGCACTTTTCATTCGCAGGCTAAAAAGAGGAACAAGTAAATATCAAGGAAAATTAACTTTTAAGTGTTTTAATTGTTGAAAGATTGGAAATTTTTTAGCTAGATGCCCAAATAAGGTTAAAGATGAAGAATAAGAAAAACCTACATACAAGAAGAATTTCAAAGGCAAATCCAAGAAGGGATTCAAGAAGAAGAGCCTGTATTCTAAGGACCCTAGCTCAGTTGATGATAGTGGAGTTAGTGATTCAAAAGATGAAGAGATTATATTCATGGCCATACATGATGATGATCAAGAAGAAGAAGAGGAGGAAGTTGAAGTAGATATGGAAGGAGAACTCAATTATACCCTAGAAGAGTTAGAAGCTGTTTAGAAGAAGAATCAAAGGTTAAAGCGCCAGATTGAGACAAATGAACAAGAGTCAAAGGAAATGATGGAAGATCTACAAGCACACTTTGAAGAAGCCAAGAAGAATGAAGAAGATCTCACAGCACTGTTGTAAATAAGAAGAAAAGATTGTGAAAGGTATGTTATTGAAATTGCCTCTTTAAAAGAAGATATTCAAAAAGTAGTCAATGATAAAGTAGTGAGTGATTCAAGATTTGAGGATAGCACTAACATGCTGAATAAGATATTGGAAAGTCAAAAAGCAAATTCAGATAAGACATGGATCAGATTTGAAAAGAAAAAGAGCTATGCTGAAGCTCTTACACAAGAGGAAACAAAAAGGGGAGAAGTGAAGAATATAGAGGACATTCCAAATAGAGAAGGATGGAGAGAACAAAGCTACAAAAGGCAATCAGGTCAGAGATATACAGATAGGTCTTATTTTTATGGCTATTGTTTTTATTATAATGGATATGGTCACAAGAAATTATAATGTAGAAAAAGAGCTAACAATTTCATAAATAAGAAGGAAATTCAAGTAGAGTCAAGCAGAAGCCACAACTCTTTTGCTCCTCTATCAAGCTTTGATGAAGAGACCATAGTATGATACAAGTGCAACAACTACGGACACATAGCTTGATATTGCAAAAGCATGTTCAAGTCAATCAAGAAGGATCAGAGGTTCAAAGCTCCATTCATCAAGAAGAAGAATCAGAGTGTCAAAGCTCCATTCATCAGGGAGAAGGTTCAGACATGTTTATTGCAGAAGAAACAACATGAAGATTTTATGATGGTGTAGACAACTCTACATGTGGGTGGTAAAGATCAGCCATGGTTAATTGATAGTAGATGTTTGAGGCATATGACAAGAGATAAAAGTAAGTTCATTTCTCTAAATAAGATTAATGGTGGTATAGTGAGGTTTGGAGATAAAACCATTGCCATGATAGTCAGAAAAGGTACTTTGAGTTTGGATTATGGTAGAACTAAGACTAAGAATGTGGATTAAGATCATTGGTAGAGATGTAAGGTGGTGAAAATGTGGATAATACTAATAAAATTATGGCATATACTTCATTATTCTCTTAAAGTAAGTAAATAGAGAAAATACCAATGTTTCTAACTTTAGGCACAATCAGACCCTAACCTTGCAGATAATTACTAAGTTGAGAAGGCAATTTCAGGAATTAATGATGTTGAAGAATCTAGATAAGTGATATAGATATGAAATTTTTCATATATCACCTACAATACCCATTATATCCTTCCATATTACTATTTTTTCAAGGAAAATAGGGGATATTCCCTCTATTTTCTCTTAGATAGAGGGCACTCCCGAATAGTCAAAACTTGTAGGTAGAATGTGTGGATGATAGAAAGATGACATGGAAAGTATAAGATCACCATAAAAATAAGGTAATATATTGTATTATAGGTTTATAAGCATGAATAAACACCCATAGTTTGTAGAGGCACTCATAGGTGGTAAAAGGCTCAAGGAGTGCAGTCAGGCCTATATGGCCTAAAACTAGGCCTAAGCCCTACAAGGGTCTAAATTCACTTCTAAGTCAAGATGAAACCTAAAATGAATTTTATTATCTTAAATATGAATTTTAGGATGATTTATAACCTTAGGTTTGTAGTAAAATAGTAAAAAATCATCAAATTGGTTTGAAACCCTCATAAGGGCACACATAATGCAAAGGCATAACTTGATAGGCCAACTTATTTTTCTCATAGTTGTATAGAAACAAGTCATGGTGACCCAAGGAGTTAGGTATGTTTGAAATGTGTCCCTAACATTTTTTTAGTTAATTTTTTTCTAGTTTTTAATGTCTAAGTTTTATGAACTGTCACAAGGAAGCAAAATAGTTCAAAACGCTCCTAAACCCTTGTATAAAACCTAATGGAGAAAATAGAAATTGAGATTCACTTAGAATGAGTAATATGGCATGAATTTTTTTTGTAAATTTTAAAATAATATCCCATTATCCATCCCACCTAATTGGTATATACCTTACTTATACGCACATGTCTAAACCTAGATTTTTTGCAAGTTTTGTGTGTTTTGTAGTTACAAAGTAGAATGAATAGATGAAAATACTTTAGAGAGGTAAAGTGGGTATTTTTATAAATAACTATATCAATTTATCATAATATATAGGCATAAAAACACTTCTTTTAAGTCATTCACTTTAAGCAATCTTCGACAGACATCGAAAAAATAAAACAACTGCCTAGTGAGAGGATAAGAAGTTGGTTTTTAGACCTTTTAAAGGTATAAATAATGGATTATAAGGAAGTTTGAATCTATAAACGTGTCCTAAAACTTATTACATGGATTTTTTTGAGAAACTAAAGGTCACTTAGATGAAAAGTGTGAAGAATGAGGCTTAGAAGACCAATGAATGATTATAGATGGTGATTTTGAGTGTCTAAAATATGGAAAGCAATGAGGGCTGAATTTGATGACTATCATTTCATATCTATAACCCACCTAAGATATTGTAAATGTGTCAACTATCTATATTATAGTTTCAAGCACTCAACATATGCCTAATCATGAAGGTAGTTTTAAGAAGGTAGTTGAAGGTCTCAATGCCAGTTTTAGGAGTTTTTATGATTCAGATGAATACTTGTCCAAGAACACCTTATAGACATCTATTCATCACTTAGTAATAATAAAAATTAACTATTATTTATCACTTAAAACTTATCCTTGTGACCCTTGAGTTTCATTATTTCTTTCTCATCTCTCACATTCTATAAATGTAAGACATTTTGGCTTTTATAATCTAATCCACAACTAGTATGGAAAAGCCCTACTAGATTGATATTATAATTTTAATTTGACATAATAATTGAAATCTAGTTTTGAGTTTTTGAATTTATTGTCTATGTTTTTGAAGTGAAGCATAGTGAAGAGTCTAGTGATAAGTATTCATCCTTTTCCTCTCTTTATCTGATCATGTTTGGTGTAAGTAGTTATCACTCTAATAGGTTATATGAAGTCTAACTAGTGTGTTTGACTATATTAAAGTGTAAAATTAGCCTCGATATATAAATTGTGACATATGGTTCTCTTGCCTTGAGTATTCGAATGCATGTCACCTCCATGCTTGAAATATTAATGTTAGATCAATTCATGATTTTGAGACTAATGTTGTAGGTCATGTTTCATAGTGCAATGATATGGTAGTCTAATGGAGATATTTATGGTGTATCACCTTATTATCTTATATTACTTTCCATGTTACTTATATCCCTTTTCATACAAGTAAATAATTAGTGTATGTAATAAGCATTCAATGATTAATCTAGGGAGCTACCCCTTAAACCTAGGGGTCTACCTCTAGCATAGGCAAACTACATGCCTAGACGTATTCCAATGTTGCCTAAATCTTATAGTGGGACTAAAAAACAAAATATATGGTGTAATATTTGGTGACAATAGTTTTTTCTTACCTAATGGGACAATTGTCTCAAAGACATTTGTCAAGGTAAATATTTCTCTTGACAACATAATAGCTACATATGGTAATCTACTCAGCATTTGATAACTCCATTTAAGGTAATTATTTTTATGCTAAATTTCTATTTCAAATTCAAAAGGTAGAAATGAGAAACTAAGAGATGGTCTAGGGTTATAAGATACCCAGGTGTAGTTGTGCACACCAAAATCAGACGTTGGAAGTTACTACTCTTTGGCTGTGGAGGAATGACAGCTACGAAGAAAAAGAGACTAAACACATAAAATGTTAGATGAGGAGACGGTGGGATATCAAGCAAAAGCTTGATCCCTGAAGGATGAAGACTTCCTTAAGGGATATCAACCCACTAATTAAAAACAAAATATTTGACTAAAGTAGGAATAATAAAAGACAGAATGAAAGAAATAAAAGACAAAAAAGCAAAATGCATACCTGATATGTAACAAACTGCTCTGCATAGTCACCAGTGTCAGTCTCTATGCCGACATCAGTCAAGAAGGGTGCTGACGTTGGTTAAAGTGCCGACGTCGATAGGGGTAATGACCGACATCGGTCGGGACAATAGCTTTTGGATAGGGCCTGGTCAGGTCTAGATAGGGTTTTAGGATTGTAGAAGGGTCTGAAGTTTTTATCTGAGGGTTAGGGAGCCGGTTTGGGAGTCAGAGAGATTGTTTGGGGGTTTATACAGGGATCTGAGCAGAGTTACAAACTATATTTTCTATAGAGGGTGGATAGAGATGATATGGGTGGAAATAAGGCCGGGGCTATGGTCTAACTCTAGATCAGAGTGGTAATATTAAATAAAAAATAATAAGTAGAAAATGAAATAAAAACACAGAACAAATGCTTACTTGTTATACACTGAAGATAGAATAGGAGACATGATTGATGTTGCCGATGTGTTGCATAAGTTTGATGTAGCAAACCTCCAACGAGATGACTAAAGCAAAATACCTGTACCAGAGAGAGAGAATATGAGAGATTGATTACAGATTGGTTGAATGCAAAATTTGGTTGGTTGTTCGAATGAAGAGGTTCTGATTGATACAAAGGAAGGTCTGATAACTGATCGAGAAATGGATTGGCAACCGAATGATGAATAACGGATAATGGATAATGGATAACAGATCCTGCATTCAGGTCAAGAATGTAGTGTTAAGAATAACCGATGCTAGCAGGACTACCGACGTCAGCCAATTAATGACTGATGTCGGTGACATTAGTCAAGTAGTGATCAATGTCAGTGATGTCGGCCAGGTAGTGACCATTGTTAGTAGATGCAGAATGGGGACATAGGCTAGCTTTAGCTTTTTGCTCATTTTTACATGTTGCCAGGGTCAAGGCTCATAGGAAAATGGTCGACAGGGGTTAAATAGGTGGGGAAGAATAAAATGGGGGTTAAGGGGAGGACGACAAGGGTTAGACACAATTTTGGTGTCTACATTTGCCATTTTTTGTCTTGTTGGTTGTTCTGGACGAATTACAAGACAAAAATAGGAGTTGGTTACCCCAGGTGTGGGATAAGGTCGATTCTATCTTGTTGGTTGTTCAAATGAACTGCAAGATAAAAAAAGGAGGTGGATTGCCCTGATTATGGATCATGTATTCCCCCTCAAAGTAGGAGTCGAGGGAAGGGAATCAAGAATTGGGTGTTGATTTAACAAAGAGTGGATGAAAAAGGGGTGAGGGTGAATGCTGCAAAAGTCATGATTGCATGCATACCACTTCACGAGATAGTCAAGTTAAACTATCACAGGTCAAGGGTTGAGGAGTGCCAAAATTGAAATAACTAGGCCCCAGCATTTAGTCATCTGTTGATCAGGTTATTCAATCTAAGTTGTAGCTCCAATGGGTCATCGTGTTCCAGGTATCCTAGGCTCAAGAAGTGCTCCTAGAAACATGAAAAAGTCACAAGTAGTGCGGATCAACCGGATTGTGATCTTATACTTGTGAAGGTCAAAAATAGTCTGTGCACAATTTTGCTAACCAGTAATGAGGTAGCATACAGGCAAAAAACAACCAAAGCAACATTGTCTTGGAAGTGGTCGAAGTTGAAGGAGACAGGCATGATCTCCAATGGTCATTGGTTGAGGTGGATGGATGGACAAAAGGATGTGGTCGAGCTAACCTCAGAAGATGTTATGTGATCTGAGTGTTGCCTACATAGCCCTTGTGTGAAGGGCCTCAGGCCAACGTAGTTCTCCCTAAAAGGGAGGAAGGGTCAAAGGGATGGAATTGGTCTTGGTTGAGGGCAAGGTTATGGTCAAAAGGAAGAAAGAAGGTTTGTTCATCAGAGAGATGAACAAATGAGGGTGGTCGAGCTAACCCCAGAAGACATTGTGTCATCTGAGTGCTACTTACATAGCCCCGGTCTTAGGGCCTTAGACCAATGTAGTGCAAACAAAGAGTTCGAGTGGTAGATAGGTGGTGAGAGTGGTCGATAGACTGGTCTTGGTTAAGGTCGAGGTCGAGTGATGAAGGAGAAAAGAGGTTTTTCATCCCTAGCAATTTTCCATATTCATGATGGATGTATGCTAAAGATGAATTTAAGTCTATTTATGCTTCAACAGGTATTGGTTTATGCTTAACATAAATTGCATCTGGTTGATAGTTTCCATGTGTAGTGGTGTCCATAGAAACTAGTGAATAGGCTATGGGAGTGGCCTGAAAAGAGAGTTGAGTTGAGTTGATTAGGTTTAACAAGTGATGAAGTTGAATGTGATCAAAGTGTAGAAGAAGTGAAAGGCATATTGCTCTTTCATTGACAAGGACCAGAAGGAAAGCATAGATAGGGTTTATTAAAACCAAGAGCCCCATTCATGCATGACGTCATTGACCATATGTTGTGTTAGAGAGGTAATCAAATCACTTTGACATTAAAGTGAGCTCAAAGTCCCTTGAGCAGTTGATAGGAGGAGGATAGGGTAACCCATTTTAGAGCAGAGATAACTTTGCCCTTTTTATAGGAGACCCTGAGACAACTATAAGCCAAGTCCATGATTGATTTTTTTTTTTTTTTGTGTAGACTGATCAATGTAGGAAGTCTACTTAGAGATGTCATTTTCTTGGTGGTCATTTGTGAAGCTGATCAATGCGGGAAGCTTCTAAAAAAGATTGTTGTTTGTAGCAAGAGTTAGTCATAACCATCCTTCGAGGGAGTGGTCTATATTTTGCTTTATATATAAGGGCTTTGAATAGCTATCCTTCGAGGGAGCAGTCTATTAGCTACAGTAATGATAGTAAAACTATCCTTCGAGGGATCAGTCGGCCTTTTGATTTGATTATGTGACCTTGGATATTTTGACATTGTGATTTTTTTTGATAGAAATGTGAGTCATGGACAAGACTATAGAAGGTCAAGGGCTCCCTTTTATTAGGACAAAGCATCCATACTATATAAAAGGGTATATAGGATTTGTTAAGGTGAGTAGGGTTGAAAGGAATGAGGACTAAGAGGACAGGGATTGCTCAAGGGATGAGCTCAAGGTAAATGTCAAGTGGATGAGTACTCGACTAACAAAAGAATGGTCACAGATGCAATGCATTAAGAGGCTCAGGTTCTAGTCGTCCGTCGAGAGAAGACAAACGATATGTCCCTGATCCATACTTGTGCGTGATAATGAAAGGTTTGAGCGAATTAGGGGAAATCTTGCCTCATTTACTTTGCTCCATATTGGTCACGTGTTGATTCTCTTTGAGGATGAGGTCTCTGATATTAAAATCTCGTTCTCCCAGATTTTTGTCATAGGCTCACTTAATGCGATGTTGATAGACATGGAGATGGTTGAGGGCAGTAAGGCGGTGCTCGTCAAGTAACTAAAGTTGAGCTAAGAAATCTTGACAAAAGTCATCATTAGAAAGAATGTCATGTAGAGAGATGCGGAGAGATGGGATCTATACTTCAAGAGGTAGGACAACCTCTATTTTTTACATGAGAGAGAAAGGGGTAGCACCCATGGAGGTTTGAATGCTAGTGCGGTAGGCCCACAACATGAAGGGAATGTGAATATGCCAATCCCTTCCAATGTCGCTAACCACCTTCATGAGAATTTTAGTCAAGATTTTGGTGGAAGCCTCGGCCTACCCATTTGCTTGTGGGTAGTAAGGCGAAGAGAAACTGAGCTTGATGTCAAATGAGTCACAGAGGTTTTGGACGGTCTTGTTTTTTAAGGACTTGCCATTGTCAGTGATGATTTTATGAGGGGCACCGAAGCGGCAGATGATGTGGGTGCTAATGAAGTCGACAATCTTGTCGTCTTTTGTGGAGATGAGAGGAATGGCTTCCACCCACTTGGTGAAATACTCAGTGGCGGTGATGATGGATTGATGACAAAGAGATGAATTAGGGTTAATCTCACCGATGAGATCTAAGCCCCACAGAAAAATGCCAAAAATCTTGAGCGACTTGTAAGGCATGACTAGGAAGATGAAGCAAGTTAGAGTGTTGCTAACACTTGATACAATGCTGAACATAGTCGCTACAGTCTTGATGAAGGGTGGGCCAATAATAGCCTAGATGAAGGATGCGCTTGGCAACCATATTCCCACTAAAATGTCTACCACAAATGCCATCATGGACTTGCTTAATGGCTTGAGATGCTTCAGGGGAGGTGAGACAGCAAAGAAGGAGGCCGTCGAAGCCTCACTTATATAGAAGACCCCCTAGCATGGTATAGTGAGTAGTACGATTGATAAAAGCTTGCCGCATATTGTTAGAGAGGTTGGGAGGAATGACAAACAAAGATAAGAAGTCCACAAGTTACTTATAC
Organism: Torreya grandis; assembly: GCA_037957365.1. NCBI lineage: Eukaryota > Viridiplantae > Streptophyta > Pinopsida > Cupressales > Taxaceae > Torreya > Torreya grandis. The sequence goes on from JARHVA010006302.1 coordinate 582,294, forward strand.
CAAACATCTCGTGGGCTAGAGTCTATGGTGTTGACATGATTAATGTTAGGAGAGATATAGGAAGGCAACAACACATGATGCACCGTGACAAAAAGTCTGGATGCAGATGAGGAAGATGGGATATGAGAAGCGAGAGAAGCCATGGTGTCAGCAAACTTATTCATAGATCAAAGAATAGTCTGCTGGAGGTAATGGTCGAAAGATGCAAGCAGAATGTCAGCACGGTTTTTGTACCTTTACAAAATTTCATTTTTATAGAGGTATGAACCATTGACCTGATTGATGACAAGTTGTGAGTCGCCAAAGATGTTGATGGACTTGATGATGAGAGAGAGGGTGGTCTGAAGTCCCAAAATTAAGGCCTCGTATTCAACCATATTATTGGTACAATAAAAGTCAAGCTTGAAAGACAAAGGCATGGGCTCACCATCGAGTGGGATGAGAATGATTCCCACACCCCCACCAAGTTGACATTTGGAGTCATCAAAGAACATGGTCATTTGGTAGGTAGTTTCATCAGTGGAAAGCATGGTGATAGACTCGTCAGGGAACTCACACTGTGAAGGTTGATTGTTGGGAAGAGGGGAATCTACCAGTTGATCAGTGATGGTTTACCTCTTGATGGATTTCTGCTAGATAAATTCGAGGTCGAATTCAGCAAGCAACATGAGCCACTGAGCCATACATTGATGTTGGTATGGCTTGGAGTGCATAAACTTAAGAGGGTCGGTGTGAGTGATGACAAAGGTCTTGTGGTTAAGAGGATAGTGGTGGAGCTTGGTAGCAGCAAAGACTAATGCCAAATAGAGTTTCTCAGTATGAGTATATCAAGTTTCATAGTCAACCAGTGTTTAGCTGATATAGTAGACCACTTGCTCATGGTGATGCTCATCGTGATGCACGATCATGGCACCTAACGAATGATTGGTGACAGAGATGTAAAGGTAGAAGGGTTGATCATCTTTAGGTGGAATGAGAACTGGTGTAGAGACCAGATAGCATTTGAGGGCTTTAAAAGCCTCTTGACAGTCCTTATCCCATGTAAAGGAGATGTCCTTCTTAAGGAGATGATGAAAAGGCTGGCAACAGTCAGAAAGCTATGAGATGAAATAATAAATGGACTAGAGCTTCCCTTTTAGACTGCAAAGCTGCTTGAGATTGGTCAGGGGTGGCATCTCGAGGATAGCACAAATCTTGGCGGGATCTATCTCGATGCCATGGAAAGAGATGATAAAGCCTAAGAGCTTGCTGGAGAGGACCCCAAATACACATTTCTTTGGGTTAAGGTGGACATTGTATTGAAGAAGGTGAGAGAAGATGATTTTGAGAATGGTCAAATGGTCATGGCGAAGCTTGGATTTGCTGAGTAGGTCATCCACATAGTCCTCCATGATTTTATGGAGGAGATCATGGAAAATGTAAGTCATGGCATGCTGATAAGTGGCGCCTACATTCTTCAAGCCGAAAGGCATGACTTGATAGCAGAAAGTCCCCCATGGGGTAATGAAAGTGGTCTTGTGCTAATCTTCTAGAGCAATCAGGATTTGATTGTATCCTAAAAACCCATCCATGAGAGATAACATCTCATGGCCAGCCACGAGATCAACAAGCTGGTCAATGTTAGGAAGAGGAAAGTCATCTTTAGGACAGGCTAAGTTAAGGTTGTGATAGTCTGTACAAATCTGGATCCCCCCTGTCACCTTGGTGACTGAGATGATGTTAGAGACCCACTATGGATAATCAATGGGATAGATGAAGGAGATAGAAAGGAGGCACTAAAGCTCCTCTTTGACAAGAAGGGCAATGCAAGGATGCATCTTTCAAAGTTTTTGCCTAACAGGTTTAGCCTCTGGTTTGGTGACAATGTTATGGGTGGCGATGGTGGGGTTGATGCCAGGCATGTCACGGTAGGTCCAGGCAAAGGCCTTGCTATGGTCGGAGAGAAACTAGGTGTAGTCAAGCTGCACCTAAGCATCTAAAGATTGACCAATATTTAAGATGTGGAGAACATCAGAAGAAGGGAGGTTGATGTCAATGGTTTATTCATTTAACATAACCTAGGTCTCAGAAGGGAGAGAGTGCTAGATGAAAGAATCATCGGCGCCCATGTAGGAAAGAATCGCGTCATCGTCAATGCAATAGACAGTGTGAATGGTCGCCGACTCAATTTCTATCACGTTGGGAAAAATGAGAGGGAGAGACCTGGACACCCCATTGAGCTAATAAGTCAAGGGTTCCAAGCGGATGGTGTTTACGGAAAAAAAACTAGGAGGGATGGAAACCACCGACTCCATAGTTGAAAGAGGAGGGATGGGTGAACCTAGAGGAGATTGGTCAATGGTTGGCTCGGGGCAAAGGTCTGTAGGGTCCTAAGTGGGGTTGTGATATCCCAAACCATACCATTTCTTGGCATCATCATCATTGAGTAGTTTGATGGGCTGATGGGAACCTTGCTCATAGCGTTCAAAACCAAAACCCTTCCATGCACACCTATAAAGGTAAGTGTGTGCAAAGGCAGGGCTGCCAAGAAATGAGAAGTCTGATGTGAAAGGTTGAGGTGAAGAAAGAACATTGCAATCAGTAGGAGCTTGATCAAGCCCCCCATAGACAAGGTTGGTTCAGAGGTGAGGAGGACCATAAGGCACGATCATCCCGATCCGATGATCGTAATTAGGGCTATGATGAAGGTGTCCATACTCTTGGGGAGTTTGGAACATGTCTAAGGCTAGGAAGTGATACTCCCCCAATGAAATTCTTTGGAAGATGTCTTCCATGGGGTTTGTGGTCATCGCTTGAAGGGGAGGTGTGAGGGCGACCGCCTGTTGTGAACTAGTCGAAGCTTCTACGGATGGAGGCGGTGTCAGGATTGATGGCTTAATATGAATGAGGACATCATTTGGACGGTAGGTGGTGTTACATGTTTTGAAGGGTGAAGGGTCAGTGGGAATGATATGGACTTACCCATCGTGCTCAAATTTCACACAATGGTGGAGGGTGGAGGGGACAAAGGCCATGGCTCGGATCCAGGGTTGAACTAATAAGATGTTGTATTAAAACTCTCCTTCGATGATATAGAAGAGCTCTAGGACTATGCATGGACCAACACAGATGTGAAGGATGACCGTGCCAATGGTCATGGTAGTGGTGTCATTAAAAGAGCACAAGATTGCATCAATTTTGGAGATGCAATTCTTGGGAAGAGCCAACTATTCAAAGGCATTGGTAGAGATAATGTTGATGTTGGTGCCTCCGTCGATCATAACACATTTAATGTGTGTCCGTTCAACATAGGTAGTGATGAAGAGGGCAGCGTCCTGATCTTCCATGTTGGATGTGGGAATCTCAAAATCACTGAATGTGATGGAGGCAATAAGGGCTAAAGAGTGGACAAGGGCAGCAAGTGGCTGGGGGTCCTCAGGTTGAACCTCCACTACCTGCAGGGCTCTGATGAGGGCTTGACAATCTTGGGGCGAGGTTTGGATGAGGTCATAAAGAGACATCTTCACAGGCGTCTGGTGAAGCTGTTTTAACATGGAGTCATGGATTGGTCTGGAAGAAGAAGAAGAAGAGGAGGGTTGAGGCATGCCAAGGATAGAAATCTTGGGCTTGGGTGGTTGAGGTGGCTGGACGAAAGGGTAGGTCCAAGGAATGGTGCCTTTTTCTTTTGCCTTGTCCTTTTGTGACCTGGTGGTTATGTGAATGGCATTGATTTCGAAGATAGGTGGTGAAGAAGATAAAGGGGTCATGGTCTGCTGATAAAATGTTGATGGGTTTGAAGAGGTTAGAGGGTTATGAGAGGGAGTCAGGGGTTGGTCAAGAGTGTCCTCAAAGAGAAGAGTGTCTTTCCACAAATAGCGGTGAATGACAGTCTTGAGGGCACAACAAGTCTCGGTATCGTGTCCTTGCGTATGATGATATAAGCAAATCATCATGTCATCAAACCAGGAGGGCTTAGACCTAAGAGGTTGGAAAGGCCTAATGGGTGGAAGGGTTATGCTGGAAGTCTACAAAAGTCAGTGCAAGATCAAAGAGTATGAGCCCACTAAAGGGTCTGTGCTCGTCGATGTGTGCGATATTGGTGACTTTGCTTGGGCGGAGTCGGAGGAGGCTTCCGTACCACCTTTTGGGTTGATGGTGTGGCGATAGGTGGAGACGATACTTTCTTCATGGGAGGTACCACCTTTTTGAGAGAGGGTAGGCTAGCGGTAGGCAAAGGAAGCAAAGGAGGCAACTAGTTTTGATTAAAGGTCAGAGTGGGAAGGACTCTAGTCAGGGTCGAAAGATGGGGGCCCAAAATGGAGGGTAATGGTGATGGAGGAGGAGGCGTTCACCTCTGTGGATTGACAGTCTTCTATGACTTGGGTTGAAGACTCCTATTGGTCGAGGTCTAGTCTAGGTCCACCTTCATTTGTGGATGAGTGATGGTAGAGATAGGGCGAATGCCAAGTGACTTGATAGGTTTAGATGGGGTAGATGTGGGTTTTGGTTTTGATGGGGTCGGTTGAGGTTTAGAAATGGGAGTCTAGTTTTTGTTGAGAGTCTTGGGAGATTTCACCATGGGAGGATTAGCATCATGAGACGAGAGGGCACGAGCATGTTAAAGAGCTATGAGACACTCCCACAATCCCTAATGCTCCACTTTCTTTGAAGGGAGAAGTTTGAGTTTCTCCACTAATCAGGAAAATGGCTAGGAAGATGTTGGATGAGGTTTGGGTTCTTGAGAAGATGTGGATGGTTGTGGGGTTGAAGATGAGACTAGTGTAGCGGTCTCAGACCCAAGGCATGATGAAGTCATGATAGGTTCGTCTATGGTTGGAGATGAAGGAGAGGCAGGTTCTTCACTAGGTGGAGAAGAAACTGGGGAATGAGGCTCCTCAAGAGGGTAAAGGGTAGGGATGATGGTGCCCTCCATTTGTGGTCAAGGAGTAGGAAGGGTTAGGTCTTCCATGGGCAGCAAGAAGGAGGATGGTGAAATCGGTGGTGCTGGTAAGGTCGAGGCATCCTCCAAGATGAGAGAGGTTGATAGAGAACTAACCGAAGAAAGAGGTTCGTCCACATGTGATGGACTGATGGATGGACTCACCTCTTGAAGTTGGTCAGGGATGAAGGACGAGACCGTATTGACCATTCAAATGTTGTGTTCATGAATGTTGTCAGTCAAGGTCTAGACATTATTTTGAGTTGGTGGATGATTGGGGAATGGTTGCTTGAAGATGTTGATGCCCTGATTAGGTGGTGCATTGGGATTGTCGAGGATGAGGTCACCCTTTCCTAGCATGTCTTAGATGATGTTTTTAAGGGTTTTACAATTGGCTATGTCATGGCCCTTAACACGATGGTAGTTACAGAAGTCATTTTCCCTATACCATGCAGGGATGGCACGTGAGGGATCAAATTGTGGAGGTGGTAAGATTTGGGGGAGATTGAGAACCCCTTGCTTGATGAGTTTTTCTAGCACAGACGCGTATGATTCTTCGAGTGGAGTATACTATCACTGTATGTATCTCTACTAGAATTGGTGGGTGGCACTCTGGGATGTGGATGGCTCAGGCTAGTTAGTTGAAGGGGAAGAGGAGGAAGATCTAACGACCACAACATTTGCTGAAGCTTTAGATTTAGGATTGGATGAGGGAGGCTTAAAAGAGGGATCATTGGTCTTAGAGTTGAGATTTTTGCTCCACAACTTGACTTTATTCTCCTCGATGGCACGTAACTCAAGTTTACGGGCCATCGTGAAGGCTTCGTTGAAGGTGCAGAAGGTCTGAACCATCAAGGTGGAAGAAATATGTCTGGCGCAAGCTTGGGAGAAAAGTTTAATAAGTTCAGGTTGGGGTAAGGAAAAGGAGAGTTGATTGATGAGGCCTCTGTAGCGAGTAACAAAATCAGTAATGGATTCATCTTTGAATTGATGGATAGAATAGAGGTCTATGATTGAGACCTTCTTGGTGATGTTGATAGAGAAATGGTCTTGGAAGACCTGGGCCAACTGAGTGAACATGAAGAGGGAATGGCTGGCAAGGGAGTTATACCAGTCAAGCGCAGCACCTAAGAGAGACATAGGAAACGTGCATAAAAGTAATGCATCATCATGGGTGATAAGGTAACAGGCATGTTTGAATGCATGTAAGTGCTGTTGTGGGTCTTCCTTGCTTTGAAAATGAGAGAACTTAGGAAGTTCCCACTGGCTAGGATATGGTCTGATCGGGACAGAAGGATGAATGGGCTCATTGCAAATTTGTTCATATGAGAGAGTATTGCGTGATCCAAAAATGGAGGTCTCTAGGCTAAACATCTTGTCCATCAGCATTTTGATGATATCTACTGACGGATTGGTGGGTGAAGTGCCCCTAGATTGTAAGGCACTTGAAAGAGGCTAGAAGAGGCATACGACGTAGTCGGTTATACCAGTAAGGGCACAACATACGGATGACTAATCGTAGGGATAGAAGAGGAGACTAAGGATGGTTGGGTAGAAGGCACGGCTAGGCTCAACATTGGCATGGGAGGTTAGTTAGTGGTAACATGGGCCAATGGATAGGTAGCCACCCTAGTGTTGATAGGGGCCAGGGTAGGTAGAATAGAGATGACCAGATTCTGAAAGGGGGTAGAGAGTGGTTGAGTGGGCTGAGGTTGATAGGGGGCCAAAACCCTGGTGGAAGTGGGCCCAAAGATGGAGGGAAAGGCCACACTTGGATGGTTGGTCAAAGGTTGGTCATTGGTCGAGGCAATAGCCTAGGTGTCTAAAGGTTGAACTATGGACACTATTCATATGGTCGCAGTCTCGAGAAGAGAGGTTGGCATTCCATAAATTGGATTGCCTAAAGAGTCTCGCGTTTAGCTATTCGTGAGATAGTGCTGCAAGGCTTTGACGTTGAGGTCCAAGAATCATGCAAAATCTTGGTCCCCTTTTGTGACAATAGGAGTTTGGGTCGGGGATGGTCTAGTAGGAGTTCTTTCAGTCTCTGAGTGGAACTCCATTACAGGACTGGTTATGGACGGGGTAGACAGAAGCAGGTGATGCCTCGCGTGATCGACTAGAGCCTTGGTTTGAATACGAGTCAAAACCATTCGAGACAAGAAAGAATGTCCTCACAAGCTCAAACAAGCAGATAAGAATAGAAAAGATGAAGAACACAAGCAGATCCTAAAACCCTAGGAGTAAATATTTAGGATTATAGTGGCTTATGCCTTATAATGTGTGTAGAGGAAGATTGGCTTTTGAGTCGAGTCCTAGAAGAAGTAGTCTATGGATGGTTTTGGGTCAATTATGGTGCTCAAGAAGTCTATGTTAGGTTTCGTACATGGCCTGGTGCTAAGGAGCAAGCTCCCCTCACTTCATGAGTCTAGTGATAACCTGGGCCCGCTTAGCCAAAATATACTTCCCCTAGAGATTAGACTCTGCCAGAGAATAGAGTGGGCTTTCCCCTTGGTGATGAAATCCAATTAAGATCGCCGAGACGGGTAAGGTATCCACTGGGGGATGAAATCCCAGTCGGGCCTTGTCTTAGGTAAGTTAAGATGTTTGTTTTGTGCAAGTGGTTTGGTCGTGTAACATCAAGTGGACTAGATTAATTCAATATGCAGTTATTAATTACTAAGTGTGGTCTAAGAAATGCAAGCAAGTAGAAATGCAATGCAATGTATTTTAAGCCCCAAGTCAAAATGTTTGTTTGTATGAAGACGAATGGAGAAAGAGTCGAAGAATATGAGTTTTGACTAGTCTAGAAGTGCAAGAAAGAAAAGAAAAGTTATTTTTAGTCCTGCTTATGATGTCATTTAGAAGAGACGAAAGAGGTGAAAAGGAAGGAACCTAATGCACCTATATGAACAAAATAAATAAAGAACCCAAGGAAGGCCCTAGGGTCCCACCGGGCATGCCAGAATGTTTCTATGCTAAATTTTGCTTTCACATTCAAAAGATATAAATGAGAAACTAAGAGATGGTCTAGGGTCAGAAGATACCCAGGTGTAGTCATGCGCACTGAAATCAGACATTGGAAGGTACTCCTCTTTGGCTATGGAGGAATGACACCTGTGAAGAAAAAGAGACTAAACACAAAAAATGTTAGACGAGGAGACGGTGTGCTGTCAAGCAAAAGCTTGATCCCTGAAGTACGAAGACTTCCTTAAGGGATATCAACCCACTAATTACAAATAAAATATTTGATTGAAGTAGGAATAATAAAAGATATAATAAAAGAAATAAAAGACAAAAAAGTAGAATGCATACCTGATATGCAACAAACTACTATGCACAGTCACCGGTGTCAGTCTCTATGCTAGCGTCAGTCAAGAAGGGTGCCGACATCGGTTAAAGTGCCAGCATCGGTAGGGGTAATGACCAACATCGGTCAGGGCAATAGCTTTCAGATAGGGTTTGGTTGGGTCTGGACAGGGTTTTAGGATTGCAGAAGGGTTTAAAGTTTTTGTCTAAGGGTTAGGGAGCCAGTTTGGGAGTTAGAGAGATTGTTTGGGGGTTTGTACAGGGATCTAGGCAGCGTTACAGACTATATTTTTTGCAGAGGGTGGATAGAGATGATACGGGTGGAAGTAAGGCTGGGGCTATGGTCTAACTCTAGATTGGAGTGGTAATATTAAATAAAAAACAATAACCAAAAAATGAAATAAAAACATAGAACAAATGCTTACCTATTATACGCTGAAGATAGAATAGGAGACATGATTGATGTTGCCGATGTGTTGTAGAAGTTTGATGTAGCAGACCTCCAGCGAGATGACTGAAGCAGAATATCTGTACTGGAGAGAGAGAATACGAGAGATTGATTATAGATTGGTTGAATGCAAAAGTTGGCTGATTATTTGAATGAAGAGGTTTTGATTGATACAAAGGAAGGTCTGATAATCGATCAAGAAACGGATTGGCAACCGAATAACGAATAAAGGATAACGGATAACGGATAATGAATCCTACGTTCAGGTCAAGAATGTAGTGTTAAGGATAACCGATGCCGGTAGGACTATCGATGTCGGCCGATTAGTGACCGACGTCGACGACGTCGGCCGCGTAGTGACCGACATTGGCGACGTCAGTTGGGTAGTGACCATCGTCGGCAGATGCAGAATGGGGACAGAGGCTAGCTTTAGCTTTTTGCTCATTTTTACATGTTGCCAGGGTCAAGGCTCATAGGAAAATGGTCAACAGGGGTTAAATAGGTGTGGAAGAATAAAATGGGGGTTAAGGGGAGGACGACAAGGGTTAGACACAATTTCAGTGTCTATAGTAATATATGGTTGTAGACTATTATTTTATCAAATTTTGTGTTTATAATTCATGTTCCTTACTTGGTCTACTAAAAGAGGTATCAATCCCATAAACCCACTCCTTCAACATAAACATCCTCTTTAAGTCCTCTTGAAGTTCAACACCCTCAACCTATCATGACCATTGTATAATAAGAGAATATTTAAATCCAAGAAGATCAAAAGAGTAAATAGGAACATGGGTATAACATGGCTAGGCAACATACCTTCCTAGCCTTTAACACTAAGAATACCATACAACTCAATGCATATTATGATATACCACATAATGCTACCAAAAGTGTTCCCACATTTAATGGTGAGGATCATGTCACTCCTGGTGAGCATATTAGGGATATATTAAACTATTTTAGCTTTCATAATGCTATTCAGGTCAACATTTCTATTACACTCCTTACATCTCCAATAGAGGAAATCACTTGACTGGTATAGGACATTGATTGAAGGGTGTATCACAACTTGGGATGATTTCGAATAGATGTTGACATCAAGGTTTGAAGACAAAAGTAATTACACATCACTTATTAATCAAATCAATGTAATTCAAAGGGGTCCTAAGGAAACAATGCATGTTTTTAATGAGAGATTTTAAAGGATTTGGCATAGGTTGCCTCCTCTCATGAGATGCCCTGAAATCTTTGTGCTTTCTATATATCTAAGGGATATTTTAACTAACATATCCATAATTTTGGAGTACATGAGTGGTTAAACCTTACCTAAAGCATATGAATTTGACATTAGAGATGAGAACAAAATAATATAAGCTAGAAAATGGCCTCCAAAAGTATCCATGCCTCTACTACCAGACATATTTGCTTCTACTCTAAGTGTTCTCAAATTCCAAATGAAAATACTAAGTCTAGATGTGCCCCTAAGAAGGTAGAAGATATCATGTATTCAAATACAAGGATTAAGGCCTTAGAAGTTGATGTTAGGAAATTGCATCTATAGTATGGAGTGAATCAAAACCCCTACCATTATCCTCAATAATTAAATAGGTTCTTACCTTAGGAATATGGTCAAGGTAGAGGTTAATAAAATCCTCACTTCAATAGGCTTTCGAATGTGTACAAACTAACGTTCACCTCCAACACAAGAGCCATTATCCTACTGCATAATAACTTGGTGCAAGGAAAAGAATGGCAGCAAGGAAAATTCATGAATGTAAATAAAGGTGGAAAGTAATATTTTATATCACAAGAAGGGGTTACTCCTTAGTTATTAGAAAAATATGAGAGTTTCATGCAAGCAAATGAAGGATGTCATCCTCAAGGAATGAGTTTGACTAAATTTCTAGTTGAAAATACTTATGACCTCAATCAAAATGATTAATTTGTAGATAATAATAGAGTAAATATGAGAGCATTGGGAGATTCCCATGGTGTGTATATAAGTTCAAATATCCCTCCTACAAGTAATTAAGGTGTGACTATAAGTATGTCAGTCCTTATACCTTCTACACCTTCTTCAAATCATAATATTGGAAGGGTTATTCAAAGTGATCCAATGTCTCAAGCTCAAAACACTTATTTGCATTCAAGGACATAAGAAAAGGTAAATACTCCTTATTTGAACATTTTTAACTCTTTAAAGATTGGTAAGACATCTCTATTTATTTGGGAAATGCTTTACTTGCTTGGTTAAAAGGATCTTCTTTAAGAAAAACTCTCCCAAATCAATATTATCCCTCAACTATTAGTTCATGGTAATGTTTCCATCACCAATGCTCCTAATCACATTGTGGAATCCTCTTCAAAATCTGAAAATCCTCTACCCTTCTACCTTAATATCATTTTTGGAGACAAAATTATTCAAAATTACATGGTGGATGGTGGAGCTAGTACCTCAGTGATGCCTAAGGTTGTGGTAGATAAGTTGGGCCTAAAATATGAACCATATGGTAAGGGAGTGATTTAACTTGATGAGACATATGCTAAGTTAGTAGGACATGTCAAAGGTTTGAAAGTTTTCCTTCATGATTGTCCAAGTTTCCCTAACCTTAAAGATATAATGGTAGTTGACTTACCTACTCACTTTGCTATCTACCTCTCAAGGGATTTCACAGCTAAGAAAAGAGCCTACCTCTTAGATAATTAGTCCTTATTGGCCTTCAAGACAAGATATGGAGAAAATGTAACCATCATAACTCAATAATTATCTAATTTTCATATTGAACCCTAGGTATAAGTAAGATCTAATCTCAATTATACAATCAATGACGAAGAGGACTATGTTGTGGATGATGGAGCATCCCTTGAGCTTGAGGGAATACCTAATTTATTCCTAGATGAGTATGGTGATAACACTTATTGAAATTATCCATACACTTACATTGAGAAAACTAATCTTGGCACATACATCATCCATGAGGGATGATATGAAAATTTTGAGGTAAACATGGGTATTTATTTTTCACAAGTTATTGAGGGTAATTACATAATTCATTATCTTGATGATGATGTTATTCAAAGCATGATATTTTAGGAATATGAAGATAACAATGCCATTATACCTACACAAAATTGTGGCATCCATGAACTTGACACCCATAAAGAAGAATATGACCTCTAACAAAGGTTCTATGCCATAATCCAAGAGTTTGAGTAGTTGAGTGAGTATACTCCCCTTCCAAAGAGGTTTGAACATGACTATAAATTGGTTGATTAATCTCCTAAGAGTGAATGGGAGTGTCTTATTGATCATAAATATGAATATCAAACCACTATCAAAGTAGTTAAAATCATGAACGAGTTTAGTGAATCTAAAGTAGAAGGTTCTATGTTTGAGGACTAGTCATCACCTCAACCTAAAGATGAACCATTTTTAGATGTGTTGGAATAATAGGAAGAGAAACTTGATGGTCCTATACATCAAGTATATCATGTTAACTAAGAATGCAAGGTTGAAGAAACTCTAATCACTCCTTAGTTTTAGTTTAACAAGGTCCAATTAGACATGGCAAAAGTTAAGAAAATTATAGATCCAAACAATATTCTTGGAGGATAAATGGACTATCCTTGAAATATCCAAGTAGCACACTTACAAATAGAAGATCTAAATATGGTGAGTCATTTGATTATATACACAAGTGTTTATTAACAAGTGTGCTTCACATGGTGGATTTATTTCTTGGAGAAAAAATTATGCAAGAGGTACCATATTTGACTTTAGTTTAAGCATGGTGAGTTTTTCTTCACCTCAAGGGTTTGAGGTGTTACACATACTAGTATAGGTGTGTTTTTCTTCTATTGTGTGTGTTCCATTAGTGTTAGTGAGAAAAAAAGTGTGTTTATTTTGGTGTCTTTTCTTGTATGTCTATTTATTGTTATTTGGTGTGTTTTCAAAGGTAATTTAATGTCTAATCTATGCATAGGTGTTACCATAACCAAATGGATAGGAGAAGGCTACTGGTCTTTGTTATAGTTAGGTTACCATTCCTAAAAAATCACCAAAATATTAAATAATTTAACCACAAGTCAAATTAGGTCAAACCCCCATATAGTAAAACTTTCTATAGGGGTCCCTCATTTATCTTTTGTGTCATTTCATGTCATATAAGGTCATTTTTAAGTCCATAAATGAGCTTGTACATGTTTCCCATGGAAAATATATTTGTCAAGAGATACTATAACATCCTACATGCCAGATTATTTTTAGAGACGGTGGTCTTGGACTAACAAATGTAGGTGCTACATTTATAATAAGATCAAGTAGTTTCATGTGGTTTTTAGTTATTATACATCCTATGTAGTAGTTTTGGAACATGGGAGGACTTGTAGAGTGATTCTTTAGGTCACCTCAACTCATTTCCAAACTTGGGAAGATTTGAAAAGCTTAAAATTAGCAAAAAAATGTTTTATCTTTCCATCACTCTCTTTTACAAAATAAAAAGGTCATCCATTTTTCGCATGGTATGAACATGAGGAGGTGAGTTGGATCAAGTTACCTTGGTGGATGATAAATCTATTTTTCTACTTCAAATAAATAAAAATATTTAGATGATTAGTTATTTATGCTCTATGAACCAATGCTTATTACTCTAGTGACTCTTTTCTACCTACTCATTCCCATACCCTTCAATTTCATTCTTTATTTGGATTGGTCTAAGAAATTCAATTTGTGTATGTATTCTTAGAGAGTGTGACCAATCTTATCACATGTTTCTCAATAATGTTTTTACATTGTGAAGTCAAAAAATGAGAATAACTATCTCAATTTGGTAGTTGAGGGATTTATTGATATTCTGCAAATGGTTTCCATCATTTGAAAAGGTTTATATCCCTATTTTGATCTTCATAATAGTGGTAATACAAGGTAATAGTTTTTTGTTTAAAACTTCACTGCATAGTGATCAATAGTTTGTATTTTAGAGGTTGAGTTTGAAGTCTAATATTGATGAAGAACATAATAAAAAACATGCATATATTTAGTTTCCCTTGTGACTATCACCTATAGTTAAGTTAGATTGAGCATTGATGAGTCATGATGATGGAAGAAGAATATTTCAAGGTATTGAGGGCATTATTTAAGTGTAATAAGTAATAATGAGATATTCAAATGTTATAAAATTGGTTGTGAAGACCAATTCCTAGCTCACAGTCATATCCTACAATAACACCTATAGGTAGCTTCATCAATGGTCTTGTAAAAGTTTAAATGAGGATGTTTGAACTTGGTTAAAATTGTATTGAGATCTATGAGCATTAATAACATCATTATGATAGTGGAAAGCCCATCATATGGTAAGCATACCTAGAAAATGTTCACAAATCAAGAATAATGCAATTAAGACACTCTAAATTAGTATCTTTAATTAAGGATTATGCCTTGCATTTAGTCCTTCCACACTTGACCATTTTGAGGAATGGATAGGCCCAATTGTTTCCATCATCTATACCATGTCTAATGGCAATGTATGTATATGAGAGAGTTATTGTTTAGTCAAGAGAGGGTAGTGTAAATAATTTTCCATTTATAGTAAGTCTCTACTATATATTTTAAGTAATTTATAGTACCTTTGAAGCTCAAATGATCATACAAAACAAAAGTGACCTATAGTGGAATGGTTATATGGTATCTAGCCATAGGATAAGTAAAAAAAATCTATAGAATAGTCTTAATTACTTCAAGATGGGACCAAAAGAGAAAATAACAATAATTATAACTTATGACCAGCTACAAGGACCCTTATTCTCCTAATTTTCACCTATAACCTGATTGTAGATCTACAGGGTTGATGATGAGAAATATGTAGTTGGTAGCTTAGAAGGCATAGATATTCACTTAGGTATAAGTGGTAAATGATATCATAAGGAATTAGAGATAATATTGAATCACTTAGGCCTTAATTAACATCTAAATATTCCTTTTGAACTTGACTTGACTATCATCTATAGGTGACACTACTTGCTACAATAGACATACCATTTTTAAGCAAAGGAAAGATGTGGATTGAGAGGGTTGGTAGAGATATAACATTGTGAGAATGTTGGGAATATTCCAATAGTGATGTAATAAAATTAATGAGGATCTAAAATCAAGGAAACAAATCAAATACCATGGTTTCTAGCTTTAGGCACAGTCAGACCCTAACCTTATAAACAATCAGTAAACTAAGAAGCCAATTTTAGGAATTGGTGATATTGAAGACCCTAGAGAATTTATATATATATATGAAAATTTTCATAGATAAAATAAAAGACCCATTATATCCATAAATATTCCTATTTTTAATTGAAAACATGGGATATGTGCTTTATTTTATCTCAGACAGAGGGTACCTAGATAGTTAAAGTTGTAGGTAGAATGTGTGGATGATATATAGATGACATGGAAAGTCTTGGAGAGCCTATAATTAGGTAATAGGTTTAATTATAGGTATATAACCTTGAATAAACACATATAGTTGGCAAATGCAATAATAGGTGGTCAAAGGCTCAAGGAGTGCAGTTAGGCTGATTAGGCCTATAATTAAGCCTTAGCCTTACAGGGGTCTAGGTTCACTTATAAGAAAAGATGAACCTTATAATGAATTTTATTATATTTAGGAGGAATTTCAAGATTATTTATAAAATTTGGGTTGTATTAAAATAACACATAAAGTTCAAATTGGTTTGAAACCATCACAAGTGTATGTAGATTACAATGGTAGAGCTCGATAGGTCAACTTATTTTGCTCAAACTTGTACAAACATAAATCATGGTTACACAAGGGGTTAGGGATGGTTTAATAAGGTCCCTAACTTGTTATTAGTGAATTTTTTTGATGTTTGAATGTCAATATTTTATTAACTATCACTAATAATCAAAATAGTTCAAAACCCTCTTAATCCCTTATCTCAGACCTGATGGAGGAAACACAAATGAATATGCACTCAAAAGGTGTAATATGGAATTTTTAGTCATATAAAATGAAAATTTTTGTAAATTGAGCATGGATAATGACACCCAAACCTTAGGTTCCTCTTGCTTGCTCTCATGACCCTCATATGCATCTTTTCATTGATTTTCACTCATCAGTAGCCTTCCACACTCAATCCTAACTAAGTTGGACCCCTATTTATAGGATAGATCCATCCCCATAAGGTCCATATACTTATGATAATAACACCACACTAGGACTATATCATAATTTCCACTCTTATCCACTTTCAATGTTGTTATCCAAGTCCATTTTTTGCCCCAATGGTTAATCTCTTTTGTTTCCTCATCCTTATTCCTATCGGCCTAATGCGAGTACATTCAACCCATGATCAATAGAACTATATAAAATACCATTAAAATATCATTTGGAAAGGTTTATAAATTATCACTAAGCAAGCAAGAATACAATAAATACTACTCAATCAATCTTCCTTATTCTATACATATAACCAGCCAACACACTT
Source organism: Torreya grandis (assembly GCA_037957365.1). NCBI lineage: Eukaryota > Viridiplantae > Streptophyta > Pinopsida > Cupressales > Taxaceae > Torreya > Torreya grandis. The sequence continues at coordinate 598,463 of JARHVA010006302.1, forward strand.
ACAAGCTTTTTCAAATGCTTAGACAAATCCCATAACACATAAAGCACATCCAATTTATCATTATGCATCTTCATACACACAATTTCATAAATCACATCAAGTGGGAGAACTACATATGGCTTGATCTTTGTAATATTGGTATGTACATAACATGCCCACAAAAAGGGGTGTGAACCCACAATCAGTGAATTTTACACACACTACCCCCCATCTTGCTCAAAATTAGTCAAAACACAATGGAAGATAGGGTTTAAATAAAAAATATTCTCTAAAAGGATCTCTATAGACTTTTAGCTATCAAAACTTCATAGATAGGGTCACATAGACTTGGAGAACAAACCCAAAAAAGCTTAGATCCATAAGATAACAATGATAGAGGTGGAATATAACACCAATTCCACTCCTATCTAGTTATAATTCTCCTATCTAATAAAAAAATGAATTTCATATATTAGTTTGTAATAGTGTCCCATTCTTGCATAGTGAATTCTAGGATCTATCTCAGTTTGGTCAATTAGTTTCTAGCTAAGTCTTGTTCTCTTCCCTTTATTACTATTTTTAGAAAAGTTTGAATTGTAATTAAATTTCACAAATTAGTAGCTTAATAATTACATATTTATTTACTAATTTTACTATTTAGACCTTTTAACTAAAATAGGAATAATACACCAATATTCCCAAAATTGTTAAATCATTTGGTGAACCCAACTTACTTCGTTTATGCTTAAAAATCCTAGAAACCTTAGGGTAATTTCCTATTTATTTTTCATTTATTTTTATAATTTTTAACTTGCATAATAAAATAAAAAAATTAGAATTAAATTTTAAAATTTCATAGTAATTTTAAAATAATTTTCTTTCAAACCCTAGTTGCCCATACTAGGTCCCATTATTTTTCTAAAAATTTTCCAATCATTTTTTGAATCTTTACTAGCATATTTAAATAAAAAATCCATTCAATTTAAAAATTCAATAGTAATTTTCAAAAACATTATTTTTTTCAAAACCCTAGTGGCATCTACTAGGTCTCTTTAAATCGTAAAATTTTCAATAAATTTTTAATTTTTTACTTGCATATATAACTCAAAATATCACTTTCAATTTGAAATTTTCATAGTAAATTATTCAATAATTATCTTTCAAACCCTAGTTGCATAAACTAGTTCCCATTTGCTTATTAAGGTATCACCTTACATGTTTGTGAGTTTCATGTCCTTTTTTTGCAATTTTTAGTTAATTATTTTTAGGACTTTACATTACTTATATTCAGTACTTTCATTTAATATCACTTTATCAATTACAAATTATTGTAAAAAACTCAATAAAAACATAAATTATTTTCCTACTTTAACAATGGCCCAATATACCAGTTTGGATGAAACTAATAAAAGGTAACTTCAAGAACTCTTAAATGTAATATGACATGTTTAAAATTATATAAGATGGACAATAAAGAGTGAACAATGGTCAATCTTTCCAAATCATAAAGTAACATGTTACAAATAACACTACAGGGGAAACTATGTCTCAACAACCCCATATAGTAGCCTAACATGCCTCTATACCACCAACTACAACTAGTACATTTTTGTCTCTTGATGTGGCAGCCCTTATGTAAGAGATAAAATCAATTCAATCAAAGGTGATACATCTTATTCAAGGTGCCTTTAAACCTACGTAGGCTTTGGATTCTTCTTCTCTATTTCATACACCATTGGCACATCACAATACTTCTAAACCCTTGCCATAAGGTTTCGTTCAACCCAAGCTTACTCTATATGATGGAAAGGGTGATCCAATGACACATTTGAGATCTTTTCACATAGCATGATTGGAATATGTACCAAATGGTTGGATAGTTACCAAGTTATTTCCATGGAGCCTAAAGGATTATGCTTTACAATGGTTCTATAATTTCCTAAATTAGTCAGTCAATGCATTGAATCCTTTAGTCGATATGTTCCTAGCTCATTTCAGCATTAACATTGGTGATAAGGTTTCATATTCCCAAGTTTCACAACATAAACAAAGTTCAAATGAGCATCTCATAGATTATGTTCTTTGATATAAGACTATTTTGTCTAAGATGACTAGCCTCATGGCCAATAAAGAGTTACAAGATCTCTTCAAATGGAGTCTACATATTTACTTGAATCAATTATGTTCAAAAGATCCTCTTCACTAAATTATGTCACATAGAACCAGAATTCAAAATAATTTCAATGGGAAAACTCGTAAACACAAGTATCTCAGACACATCAAACAAGAATAAAATCAAAGTCCCATATAAAGTCAAGGTCAATGATAGTAAGAGTTATAATCAATTGATAATTAATATGGCTTTCTAGCCCCCTTAGTGAGTGATTTTATTAGCACCTCCTTGGTGAACCTTCACTAATCTACTAGTTTCTCCATCTAGAGTTTTATAGTATCTATTGGAATGTAACATCATATCTCTCCCTCTTATTTGGGAAGTTGACCGAATAAATCCTCTTCCTTGGGGATATGATTGACATGCATTTTATGTGCTTCAAAAGGCACTCAGCCATATAAAAAATATATGCATCGTTTTTAGACACAAGATACAAGAATTGATAGATGGCAATCATATTAATCTTGACACTTTAGCTAAGCCTCCTGAGGCCAAGCCAACATAGGATAAAGCATTGAAAATATTTTAAAATCCTTTTGCATAACATTCGAAATAGGAGACAAGGGATACATCAAGGGTTCACCATGCATATCATGTACATAAACCACTAGATACATATAGGGCACATTTAGTTGAGACAAATCCTTTGACCAACATGACTGGTATATATAATTCTAGAGTTTTAGCTAGACCTTCCATCTCCTTCTTAGAGTAAGAGATAATTGAGGATGATTCAAATTATCAGGCACTCTTTATCATAGCTTACATTCATAATAATCATATTCAAATTTTTCTCATAGATAATATACCTAGTGTGAACATGTGCACTATGACATTATTACAACATTTGGGATATTCAAAGTAAGATATTACCATGACAAACATAGTTATTAGCATATTTCATGGGTACATATATATTTCATTGGGTGAGATTTTACTTCCTCTATAGGTTGGTGCAACACATGTGACCACACCTTTCACTATAGTTCCCAGTGTAGGAGTTTTTGATATGTTACTCGGTCAACCATGGATTTAGAAACTTTGAGCAGTAGCTTCTACTATTCATAAATGCATGAAAATCATTCACTCTAATCTAGTTGTTATAGTTGGTGGAGTTCCATATGAGTTACCACTCCCCACTTCATATCCATCTTCTACTTTGTAGTCACAAGTTTTATTTTTGTCACCAATTTTAGTTTTGCCACCAATTTCAATTTTACCACAAATTATAGTTCCTCCTCTAATTCCAATTCAAACATAGTTGAGGCATCCATCATTAGCACAAAGAGTTTATACACCTTTAAAGCTTTAAGATTTTAGACAGATTCTAGCTATAGTGTTCACACGTAGGGTAGTGTCATTGAGATCTCATGCATCTACATATAGAGCACATGTTTAGAGTGTTTATCCTAATACCAAATGGGTCCCTAAGAGCCCAATAGTTACATCCACTTCTTAGAGTTATAGGGGTACCCAACATTAGGTTTCTACTTTAGAGAATTTAGATCACTTACAACATATATAGATTTTAGAGCCATAGTCTCAATATTTCCATCATTCTTCACAATCACACATGATTCCTCTCCTTGATATAGGATACCATGATGGGTAGTCTCCCATGAGACCCATCAGTTAGTACCATCCTTTCCTACCTTACCTATACATAATTTCTTATGATTGATTGTACATATCTTATATCAAAAATATAATAGCAATACAAAATTTCAATATACAAAAAATATTTAAATATCTCAAAACACCAAATAACATTTTGATTGTATGCATCAACCATGATTTACACTTCCACTACAATGTTCGATTTACATTTGCTATTCTATGCTATTGTTTGTTAATTTATATACATTATCATGCTTCACTTGATATCTTTTGAGTGTGTGTAGTAACATCCAACACTTTGATTTCTTCACTCTACCTATTGAGGGGGAACCCTAATTCTACATCAATATATACATCTATATACATACTCATTGGCAGCATTTTCTACATGATTACACGATCTAGATTATGTCATTCCTAAACCACACACTCTAGTTATCATGTTGATGTACATTACTTACTATCTTACACAGGTTACTCTTTAAAAACTCACTAGTATATAGCACTTGTCTATTTATTAGTGTTAGTAATTTGGCCTATCAAGGCCAAATTACTACCCTTATTATCTAAAAATTTCCCCATAATGGTCAATTTTCCTTTGTAGCTGGTCAAACTAGTCAATTATGGTCTAAAAGTGAAGTTTTGGGTTAAAAAATGCCAAAAATGGTGTTAAAATCATCAAAAGTGTTTTCAAAAGATATAAAATCATGCAAAAAGAGCTTTAGATATGTTCAAAGATATGAAAATATCCTAAGTCCAAGGTTTCAATTCATAAAAAAGTCTTTTGATATCTTAAACAACTGAAAAAGGCCTAAATTAGACTCCCAAATGCCAAATTGCTATTTGAAAGGGTCAAAATTATGTATTTTTCATGTTTAACCATGAAATACTTCTCCAATGTTGTATTTCAAGTAGTGGGAAGTGAAGAATTAGCTTTAAAAGGCTGAAATATAGCTTTTTCACCTATTTTACAAGAGAAGCATGGAATCTATATGGTTGCATACAATATAGGGTAGGAGAAGTCATTTACAAGGGATATAGAGGATTCAGAAAGAGTTTCTAGGAGTTTCATTTCCATATAGGCTCATAACCCACTTTCTTATGATTTCTTGCTTATTCGCACATAGTGACATGCCTGTAGGTTTTTTGATGGTACAACTTATTGGAGGAAGGTAAAATATAGAGTGAAGAAACTAGACTCAGAGGGATTCCTAATGGTTTAAATGGTTTCTCAATAGGATTCTCCATTCTTATGAAAAATCTAGTTAAATTTAGGTCAAATTCTTCTACCTACCATCGAGAAAGGTAGTTGTTTTTCTTCATTTTCTGTTCACCTAGGTACATTTTTGGGAAAATTAAAATTGTTTCATAATATTGAAGACTTTCCATAACATTCCATAAAATTATGAAAGTATTCTTATTCAAATTTAGGGTAAAATAGAGGCTTCAAATTTAGCTAGTTAAATAAAGAGTAGGATGAGCTTCAAAGGTTCATTGTACGGTCTTGGAGGAGAAAGACAGATTCAAGTGTTCAAAAAAATCATGTTGTTAGGGTTATATCATCTTTTATATGATTTCTAATGTGAATTTCGAAGTTTTAAAGCAAGATTTTCCTTCTCCATGCTCTAAAGGTGTCTTTAAAGAGCCAATTTAGCATAATTTAAGGAAATTTTGCAAATTTTAAGGTTTTTTTAGAAAACCATGTTTCAAATACACCTCCTTACACTTGTATAATGGTCTCCAAATTCATGTGTTTGGATGATTCTATGCCCATGTTTTTTGGTGACTCCTTATTCTGGTCTTCATGTTCCTTTTCCACCTACATCCATTTCATCCCCATACCACTGTCAACCTCAGCTCATTACCACTATGTTTTCACTTTCATTCCACCCTCCATCATGTTTTTTTCATCATGTTTCCAATACCTCACCCTCAAGTCTCATTTCCATCCTATGGATAATTATCAAAGATCAATGGTTGACCATAATAATGAAAATTAAACATGTAGAGGGTAATTTATGGGCATAACCAAACATGAAGATTTAGTCAACAATACCCTATAGAAGGGCTACACAAATAGGGTGATGTCATAAATGTATAATGAGAATTAAAAATTAGAGATTCATATTGAATTTTTATTATTATCAATAAGTCATAATTTATGAAAATTAATATTCAATGTTATCTAAAGCATGATCAAGAGGTATATGGTAAAGCAAAGTTCAAACACAATAATGAAAGGATCATCTATAGCTCACAATTAGTCCAGGTATGATCATGATGGTGTTGAGATAAGTTAGGGGTTTTGATAATTAATTAGGAATTTATCAAGGTTTAAGAGAATGAATGGCATGCTTACCAAGAGAGGAAAGGACTAAATGTGCCTTTGAGATCTTCCTAAGGTCATAGACAGTCATCTGTCCATACAAATAACCATCATACAGTCTTCTACAAGGGAAAAATTATGTTCACTTTTGAGGATGGTATTTCAATGTGGAAAAACATGGTTTAAGGTAGAAAATAAAATCATTATGTTTCAAAGAGGAAACAAGCATACCAAGAAGTTGACGGATTAAAAAAATCACCTATAGTCAACTCAAGCAAAAGGCATGCTACAACTAAGGTAGCAAGTTTAACCCTAAGTCATGACATGGAAATAAAATGCATGCAAGTTTGGTAAAGGGAGGGTTTATTGAGGCTTGTTATGAATATAAGTAGCATATGGTTGATTTGAAGGTTTTAAAGTTAAAAAAAAAAAAAAAAATCATATCAGCTAAACACTACATATAACCACCATAGTGTATATCTAAAACTTTTGAAGGCATTCTATAATATATTTTAATGAGAGGTCATACTTGAGATGACATCAAGGAATTTGATCTATTCTATAGGGTCATTAAGGCTATGCACTAATAATCTTGGCTTTAAATCACCAAAGTAATTTTTTATGGTTTGTACTTCATGAAGATAATTTGCATCTTAATGACAACCTATAGGCCTCTTTTAAGAAACTAGACTTATAGTCAAGTAGAGTTATTGACCAAAGAGACCTAGAGAAGAGGTTATGGACCTAAGAAGCTAATAGATAAGGAAAATATAATAATTAATTCCATGAAAATGGGAAGGGCTTAGGAGATCTACCATTACTTCAAACATGAGGTTAAATCATACTTAGGTGCACCTATTGTTCCTAAATTACAGTCAAGGGCATGTTCCTTAAAAACACAGTCAAGATTATTTTTATGTTTCAAGGAGTGGAATCAAGCATAATATGTAGTAGTTGGAATTAGATTTTCATTTTAATGAAAATTATCAAAGTTAAAATACATTATAAGGCTTAATGAGGGTTTTAAAATCATAATTATGACCTACAACCATGATATGAAGGCATGTAGTCATCTTATGAAGAAGAATTGCATTTGTGTGCCAAGCATTTGACCTTTCTCAAGGGTTTAATCACAAAATGCAAAGTTAAGTGTGATGGTTGATTGATTCCACACAAGATATAGTGGAAAATGTGGTTATAATTTAAATGGAACCAATTCTAAGTCATATGCTTACCTACAGTTCTGTGAAATCCTATAGGCTTGACAAAAGGCAAGGCTTAGTTGATTCATATCATGACATTTTATAGGCCTATGAAAATGGATAGGGGTTAGTTTTATGAAGATATTTTTATTCATTAATATTTTTTTTATCTTAATGCAATATCATGTTTTGATAGACCTTATATCATGAAACATCATCCTACAATCAAACAATCATCACCTATATCTTGCAAAGAAGGTTATACAATCAAAAGATCACTAATGATTCAAGTGTGATTAAAGGGTTTATTAGAAAGAATCATCATAATTTTCATGGTTAGTCATGTCATCTCATGAAGGTCATCAAAGGAAATATCCAAGGGAAATAATCATGACCTAAAACCATAGTATCCCCTCACACTCTTCAACTTGTAGACATAGCTCAAGGTATTTATTTGTTAGGAGATGGCTGTGGTGTGAGATGGATTCTTCTATACAAGAAAATGAAAATTTCATATTATCAATACCCAGTCAAAACATTTGAGCATTTTCATGCTTATAATGTGATAATACAAGCCCATTGTATGGACTAATCCATAGTTCAAGGCCTAAAACCTTACATAAAGGAGTCAAATTGCTATGAAGAAAATTGTTGGAAATATTGTCATTGATGTCAAAGGTTTAGTATTATTGGTGATAAAGGCCGCATCGCATTTAATGGTGTTTATCTTGGCTAATATGAGTTAATATTTATTTAATATTAATGAATATATTTTTCGTTGCATATGAGACAAAATAAGGGCCCATGGAGAAGTCAAAGAGTGACGGGATAAAGACAAAAGAAGGATGGGATGCATTTTCCCATGAAGAGTCATCTTGGGGAATACCAAGAGTCACCAAGTGAAGACAAAAGAGTAAAGGGCGAATTTCTAATGAAGGGACACTTAAAAGAATACGAAAAGTCACCAAAGATAAGGATGAAAGTGGGAAAGACGTTTTTGGTCATGAAGGGTCACCACATGACTTTTCAAATGCTTGGATATAAAGGGTCATCCAAGATTGGTGCCATTCTCCATGAGGAATGAAAGGTCACAAAGGGGGAAGGCAAAAGGTAATTTGGAAAGCTATAAATAAAGGCTTGAGTAGCCATTTTGTTATATGTAAGTGAGAGGTTGATTTGATATTGTAATATCTAGCTTAGAAGAGCAGTTATGAGAGATGATTTGTATTTGTTATATCTAGCTTAGAAGAGCAAAAGTGAGAGAGAGGAAGGTGATGCTATATTGATCTATCATTTATTGAGATAGAAACATTGAGAGATAGGTGTGTGGTATACACAAATGGGTTGGTGCTCTTTTGGGTTGGTGCTCATGAATTGTTGCTGAGTTGGTGCTTGGCAAAGGGGTTGGTGCTCACGAATGACAACTGGGTTGGTGCTCGGCAAAGGGGTTTGAAGCTCCTGTGGGGTGGTGCTCATGAATTGAAGCTAAGGTTTGTACTTGGTAAAGGGGTATGCTGCTCCTATGGGGTTGTTCTCATGAATATATTTGAGATTGATTCTCTGTGGCTTTTCACACATTAGGTTTCTATGTTATATCTAGTGTCTCTCTCTGTCTTGTGTGGATGTTTATTGTTTGAGTTTTATTGCATATCTTGAATGTTTGATTAAGTGGAAATTGATTAAGGGAAAGTTTTATAAGATATATAATATACTTATTCACCACCCCCTCTCAATATATTCAATGCTTAACAATTGGTATCAGAGCAGGTTCCTTTTGAAAAGTTTTATAGCTTGAAGGTAGATCGGGAAAACACGATGGCTAGGTCACAAGAAGGATTTTATATAAATAAGGCACCTTTATTTGATGGGATGAATTATGCTTTTTGGATCATGAGAATTAAGGTTTATTTGATGGCCCATGGATTTGACATATGGAATTTAGTGGTGGAGGAATATGCGGAGCCCAGACATCTACAATTACTCCAGCAGAAAAGAAGGCAAGTGAATGTAATGCTAAAGCTTTAAATGCTATTTTATGTGGTTTATGTGAATCTGAATTTGTTAAAGTTATGCAATGTAAATCTGCTCATGAAACTTAGGTAAAACTTGAGAATATTTACAAAGGTGATGGAAAGGTATAGCAAGCTAAATTATAGACTTTTAGAAGGCAATTTGAAAGTTTGAAGATGGAAGAAGAAGAAGATATAACAAGTTATCTTTTGTGAGTTGATCAGATAGTAAATCAGATTCAAGGTCTTAGAGAAACATTAGAAGAGTCAACAGTGGTGCAAAAGGTTTTGAGATCTCAACCAATGAGATATGATGCAAAGGTTTCAGCAATCGAGGAGATGAAGAATTTAGCCAAGCTAATGATGGATGAGCTTCATGGTATTCTTACGGCATATGAGATGCAGACAGAACAAGATAAACCCTCAAAGAGTGAAGTGGCTTTCAAGACATCAAAGAAGGAGAAAGCTAAGATTCAAGAATCAAGTGATAGTTCTAGTGATGATGAAGATGACAACGAAGCACTTTCCATTCGCAAGCCAAAAAGAGGAACAAGTAAATATCAAGTAAAATTACCTTTTAAATGTTTTAATTGTGGAAAGATTGGACATTTTTTAGCTAGATGCCCAGATAAGGTTAAAGATAAAGAAGAAGAAAAGCCTACATACAAGAAGAATATAAAAGGCAAATCCAAGAAGGGATTCAAGAAGAAGAGCCTGTATTCTAAGGACCCTAGCTCTGTTCAAGATAGTGGAGTCAGTGATTTAGAAGATGAAGAGATTATATTCATGGCCATACATGACGATGACCAAGAAGAAGAAGAGGAGGAAGCTAAAGTAGATATGGAAGGAGAACTCAGTTGTGCCCTAGAAGAGTTAGAAGCTATTAGAAGAAGAATCTAAGGTTAAAGCACCAGATCGAGAAAAATGAACAAGAGTAAAAGGAAATGATTGAAGATCTATAAGAACACTTTGAAGAAGCCAAGAAGAATAAAGAAGATCTCACGGCACAGTTGGAAATAATAAGAAAAGATTGTGAAAGGTATGTTATTGAAATTGCCTCTATAAAATAAGATATTTAAAAAGCAATCAATGATAAAGTAGTGAGTGATTCAAGATTTGAGGATAACACTAACATGCTGAATAAGATATTGGAAAGCCAAAAAGCAAATTCAGATAAGACATGGATCAGATTTGAAAAAAAAAGAGCTATGCTAAAGCTCTTACACAAGAGGAAATAAAAAGGGGAGAAGTGAAAAATATAGAGGACATTCTAAATAGAGAAGTATGGAGAGAACAAAGCTACAAAAGGCAATCAAGTCAGAGATATACAGACAGGTCTTATTTTTATGGCTATTGTTTTTATTGTAATGGATATGGTCACAAGAAATTAGAATGTAGAAAAAGAGCTAACAATTTCAGAAATAAGAAGGAAAGTCAAGTAAAGTCAAGCAGAAGCCACAACTCTTTTTCTCCTCTATCAAGCTTTGATGAAGAGACCATAGTATGCTACAAGTGCAACAACTACAAACACATAGCTTGATATTGCAGAAGCGTGTCTGAGTCAGTCAAGAAGGATCAGAGGTTCAAAGCTCCATTCATCAAGAAGAAGAATCAGAGTTTCAAAACTCCATTCATCAAGGAGAAGGTTTAGACATGTTCATGGTAGAAGAAACAACATGAATATTCTATGATGATACAGACAGCTCTGCATGTGGGAGGTAAAGATCAGCCATGGTTAATTGATAGTGGATGTTCGGGGCATGTGATAGGAGATAAAAGTATGTTCATTTCTCTAAAGAAGATTAATGGTGGTACAGTGAGGTTTGGATATAAAACCACTGCCAGGATAGTTAGAAAAGGTACTTTGAGTTTGGATTATGGTAGAACTAAGACTAAGAATGTTTTATATGTAAAAGGTCTTAAGCATAATTTGTTGAGTGTTAGTCAAATATGTGATCAATTATATATATTAAAGTTTCATAAAGAGGGTTTTGAGATTAGAAGAAAAGATTCAAATGAGTTGATTGTATATGCTCAAAGGATAGGGAAAAATGTTTATTTATTGTCAGATATCTTCTCAAAGGCACGATCAAAGGATACATTCAAATATCGGTGAGAGGAGTTGGGAGTAATTTCTATTACTTCCTGCCATTGATGTTCAACATCAAGTGAGGGGGAGCTAAGTGTTAGCTCTAGGTAGGCCCTTTGCCATTGATGTCAAAGGGGGAGAATAATAGGTACATGTACAGGTGTAGAAAATACATATAGGGAACAGGTACAGGTTGCTACAATAAGGGGGAGTTACTGTATGTTTTTAGATGACGGTATGTGTAGGTGATAGGATGTGGTATTTTTAGGATAGAGGTTGCCATCAATGACAAAAGGGGAGATTGTTGGAAATATTTTTGTTGATTTCAAAGGTTTAGTATTATTGGTGATAAAGGCCCCATTGCATTTAATGTTGTTTATCTTGGCTAATATGAGTTAATATTTATTTAATATTAACAAATATATTTTTGGTTGCATATGAGACAAAATAAAGGCCCATGGAGAAGTCAAAGAGTCACGGGATAAAGAGAAAAGAAGGATGGGACACATTTTCTCATGAAAAGTCATCTTGGGGAATACCAAGAGTCACCAAGTGAAGACAAAAGAGTAAAGGGCAAATTTCTCATGAAGGGACACTTAAAGGAATATGAAAAGTCCATAAGATAAGGACAAAAGTGGGAAAGACATTTTTTGTCATGCAGGGTCACCACATGAATTTTCAAATGCTTGGATATGAATGGTCATCCAAGATTGATGCCATTTTCCATGAGGAATGAAAGGTCACAAAGGGGGAAGGCCAAAGGTCATTTGGAAAGCTATAAATAAAGGCTTGAGTAGCCATTTTGTTATGTGGAAGTGAGAGGTTGATTTGATATTGTAATATCTAGCTTAGAAGAGCAATTATGAGAGATGATTTGTATTTGTTATATCTAGCTTAGAAGAGCAAAAGTGAGAGAGAGGAAGGTGATGTTGCATTGATCTATAATTTGTTGAGATAGCAACATTGAGAGATAGGTTTGTGGTATACACAAAGGGATTGGTGCTCTCGTGGGTTAGTGCTCACGAATTGTTGCTGAGTTAGTGCTTGGCAAAGGGGTTGGTGGTCACGAATGACAGCTGGGTTGGTGCTCGACAAATGGGTTTGAAGGTCCTGTGGGGTGGTGCTCATGAATAAAAGCTGAGGTTTGTACTTGGCAAAGGGGTATGGTGCTCCTGTGGGGTTGTTCTCATGAATATATTTGAGATTGATTCTTCATGGTTTTTCCCACATTGGGTTTCCATGTTATATCTGGTGTCTCTCTCTATCTTGTGTGGATGTTTATTGTTTGAGTTTTATTGCATATCTTGAATGTTTGATTAAGTGGAAATTGATTAAGGGAAAGTTTAATAAGATATATAATATACTGATTCACCCCCCCCCTCTCAGTATATTTCATGCTTAGCAAAAATGTGTGTAGAGATATGTTTCTATAAAAAGTATAAAAAAACCTTTTTAAGATGATATGAATACTAAACATGATCAAACTTGATCAAATTCCATTCCCAACAATAAATATGGTATTTTTAAGAACCCTAATTATCTTATAGAAGGGTCTTGACATGCTTGAAAATATAGGTAGAGGATGTTTCCAAATTCCTAAAAGGACACTTGAGATAATTGAGGGTATTTTTGACCTTAAATACATCCAAATCCATGAAATTAACCTCTAAAACATTAAAACATAGTCAATAATGCAGATAGTCCATGCACAAAGGTCAAAATTGAGGGAAATTTTAAGTTTCTAGGAGCTACATGTAGACTTAAGACTTAAATTGTTTTACACAAGGTCTTAAAGAGTTGGAGAAGAATATGAAAATTTTCAGGCCTTTGGGAAAGGTCACATATTCTCTATTTTGTCTCAGACCTCAACCTATTTGTCTGAGGTCACTATTGGGGCATCCTTCATTCTAGAGTGTTACAAAAGATTATAGTGAAAATTAAAGGATTGATAAGAATGGTATGATGTATTAAATCATAATAAGACCTATATAGAGTATAAAAACTCCAAATTTTATGCAAATCATGCTCACATAGTTTTTTGTAGGCAAATAGGTATTTAGGCCAAAAATGCATTTTTTGACTTTTTATTAAAAAATGACTTTAAAAGTGTTTTGATATAATTTCATAGGTATGATAATGATATTTTTAGGCTTTTTAAAGATTTTAAGAACCCATTTTAATTTTAGTGAATTTTTTCACTTTTTATAATTTTAGGCACCCTTCCAAGCCACCTGTTTAGACGCTTGTTGTGCTCACCATATGTGGATTTTTGTCAAATTATCTTAATATGTTTTGAGGAAACATAAAAAATTATAATTAATTAAATATTGAGATCATTTTGGGGGATGTTATTTATGAACAATTGCTAACAACATAGGTAGCATAGAATGTAGTCAATTCCCTAGAGGCACATTTCATTCACATGGTAAATTTTCATATCTTTCACATGGGAGCCCAATATTTTTAGGGATGTAAAAGGGGTTAAATTTTTATGCATCAATGGAGTTGTTTTAATATTTGGAGGTTTGTACCTCATGAATCATTAATTTCAAGTTCCAACTTCTGAACCTTCCTAAGCACCTTAAAAACTAGTTTTGAGAAAAAAATGGATTTTATTGAAATAAAATCATCATGGACAGCCTAAAAATTTTAAAAACATAAATTAAACTCTAATTTTATTCCAAAAATGTAAATATAATGTTTAGAACTATACAGATGAGGGTATAAATCATGTTTTTATCGAAAAAAGTGTGTGAAATGAAGCACAAGGAAATTTAATAGAATATAATAAATGGATATAAAATATTAGGCCTTGTTATTCAAATTTAAATATTTATTTTTTCATAAATAATCATAGATTTATCCTTATCATGTCAAGTAAAATGGCTAGTCTACTAGAATTTTGAATAAAATTGTCCTAGTTAAGCCTATTGACTAATTGGCAATTTTTTTCTCATCAAAATCAAAATTTTGGTGATGAATAATTGTTTTTTCATCTTTTATTTGTTTCTATTTTATGTTTTATGGCTTCTTTTGTAGTTTCATGGTGTCTAAGTGCATAAAATATACCTATTTGGCTTAACTAGTCTAGTCGGCCTAATTATTCAAAAGGTTAAGTGGAGTTTGGAATTAGATCACTATTTAAGGAGCTCAATATGAGTTTATATACCATTTAGATACTATTATAATAAATATTCATGCAAATATCAGCCTAAAAGCTTCTTATTCCTGTAAAATGGAGTTAGTTGGAGTTGAATAGACAAGCTTAGTACCACATCCACTCTTGTTTTCCATGCAAAGGAGGATTTTATTTCTCTCCAAATCAGCTTTCAAAAAAATTAAGTGGAGTTCCTTCCTTTGGAGATTTGTCATAGATTTCCATCCAAATGTTTGACTTGTCAAACTTGGGCCCACCTCATCCCTTCTACACCAACCCTAAAGTTCGTGCATGTTTGGTGATTTTTTGGAATTTAATGTTAATGACTTTTCAAATGGGCCCACCATATTCATACACAAAATTTTAGAAGCATGTGATTTTTGTAAACGTAAAATATTTTATTGAATATTTTAAATATTGTAAAGAGATTTAGATTTTGAGTTAATAAGCCAAGACTACTCCTTATCCCCTAGGAACTCCAGATTAGTTGTAATTAGGTTTTGAGACATATATATTGGCTTAATTAAGCCATTAATCCATTATTCCTGGAGCTGAAATAGAAGTTGTAATTTGGACCATTTATCAATAAAGGAGTTTTTATTCTATATTAGAGTTTGATAGAAGAATAATATGTATTTATTTATGTATCAGTATATAAGTGAGACTTATCTCCTTTTGGTAGGTCCTCTCCTCACCTATCTCTCTCTATCTCACCTTCTACATGTCATTTGAAGAGGTTTTCAACCCTTCATCTAAAATATTTATGCTTAAGAAAAAAAATAGGGTTTTCATTGATTATATGTGTGCATTGATTTTAGTAACTTTAGAGAATATGAACAATTTAGGTGCATCACCCCTATAATTAGGATTTTCCTTTTAGTTTATCCTTCCCCTTTTCACCCAAGAGCATAAAATCATAGTGTTATCAAATTTAATAAATGAATCTTAAGGGAACTAACCCTCTCTAGAGCTTCTTCTCAGTATAGAGTCACCCACACTCTAATAATATCCAATTGTATCATTTGGAGAGAGGATGTGTTTTACACATCTTCAAATAGGGTGCTCTCTAGAGTGATAATAGTTTTTGTCATGCCTGATGGGACACTTATTCACATTTTTGAATTATTATCTATGTATCTAAGTATTATATTCATTTTTAGATTTTCATTTTCAGATCTGTTTACATTTCACACCACCAAGATTTGCCACAAGATCATCTACAAAATGGAAATAAGTAGATTTCTCTGAGTTGTCTTTCTAATCAGCAAATAAGAAGAAATTTTCTCAGTCAAATCCAAATCCTACACCTTTTATTACCCCTATTATTGTACAAAATCCTCCTATTTAAGATAATATTATTTATCCAAATATTTTTTTAAATCATATTCCTCATATGGATGTTCCCAAAAGACATGCTTTTATTGCATTCAATGGTGGTAGTCTTCTAAATACCAATCAATTCAATGATATTCTAGCTTTTACTCTAAAGGCTCTTCCTTATTTTATAGGATAAAATCCAAAAAATCCTATAAAACACATTATAGATATTTCTAATATTTGTTCAGTGCATCATGTGACACAAGAAAATGTACCAATGAGGTTTATGGCAACTTCTTTCAAAGGAAAGGCACTTCAGTGGTACAAAGGTTTGACTCTTGCATCAATTAACAACTGAGATGAATTTTGAGAAATTTTGTACAAACATTTTGAATATAAAACTGATCATATTTAACTTGTGGATTATATTACAACAATTAAGAGATTCAATCATGAGTTCATGGTGGATTTCAACTACAAATTTCAAAAGACTTGGGGTGAAATTATTACCGTGATCAAGCCTACACCTAACTATGCTTTTATGTACTATATGAAGGATCTTAATTTATATGTGGCTATAATGATATGATCCATGGGAGGTAACACCTTACCGAAAGCTTTTGAAAGATAAATCAAGGCTTAAAATTTCCTTATACAAGTAAGCAAGTTATCTTCAATGCCACCAATGCCTCTTTTTCCAGAGATCCATCCTCTTACTTCAACTATTGCTCAAATTATAGAGTCATCAAAGTTACATAAAATATAAGGTGATTAAAATGATAGATTGGAGAAGATAGATAATCTTATTAAGGATAAAAATAATAATTTGGTTGCATTGGAGAGGAAACAAGCTCCATCATACAGGCCATATCAAAACATTAATCAGAATTATTAGCCCAATAGGCCATCCTATCAATCTAATCAGCAAGGTCAAGGGAAAAATTATCAATCAAGGAAATATAATCCTAATTATCTAAGAAATTCAAGATCTATTATGCCAACTCAGATAAATTATGTTCAATAAATATAATGGAATTATCAATGGGATCAAGCAAACAACATGACAATGGCTCCAACTAGTGAAAGTTGTCATCAATCTTTCATGCAACAAAGTTTAGTTATCCCTTCATTTAAAAACCAGCCACCTTAAAAAAATTAGGAAGCTTCTCTTTCTCATGAAGACATTCTTTCATTAAATAAATCGGAAGTGCCAAATCAACATGGAGAAGGTAGTGGTAAGGAAGCTACTAAAACTACATTTGTTAATTTCTAGGAAGGTGACAATTATTTTGATCACTTGACTACAGATCAAAGTCAATATTTATCTAATTTTTATAATTTAATTGTAGCTCATACTATATCCAAGAAAATATCAATTTGAGAAGGTTCAGGTCTTGAAATGGTAGCCCCTTCTTCTCAAGTACAATAAAAGATGACAACACATGAGCTACCTTAGAAGGATTCAAATCAACAAGGTCAATATCCAAAAGATAATAATGTGAAAGGACCTTACACACCTCAATTTACATAACATTTGAAATCTCCTTATGTTCCTAAATTACAGCCAAAGGGAACCACTTCTCCACTTAGTATTGTGCATCATATGAACAAGACTACACTATCAATTTCAATGCGGGATACTTTATTAATTCCAAGACAAAAGGAGTACTTGCAAGAGGAACTTTCAAAGCTCACTATCTCTAAAAAACCATCTAAAAAAGAAAGAGTAAGTTTTATCCTAACTAGTTATAATCTAGTTATTGAGTCTTAACCTCTTAAGGTGACTAAACATCCTCCATTTCACCTTTATTTTATCATTAAAGATTATTTAGTTCATAATTGTATGATTAATAGTGGGGCTAGTACTTTTTTCATGCCCAAATCAATAGCTAATAAGTTAGGATTGTAGTTTGAACCCAATGAGAAAGGTGTCTTGAAATTAGATGAGTCTCCTAGCAAGACTGTAGGTGTGTTGAAATATCTGAAAATTATATTTTCTACTTGTCCAAATTTCACCATTTTACAGGATGTTGTTGTTGATCTACGTCCATATTTTACACTATGCCTATCTATGTTCACTACCAAAATAGGAGGTTACCTATATTTATATTGGTCATATATGGTTTTTATAACTAGGTATGGAACCAAAGTAACTATTAGATCATAGCCTATTTATAGATTTCACCTTGAGCCATATATGCCAAATATGTCAAATGTGAATTACAATATTTCAGAAGAAGATGCTAACACCATTGAGAAAGGGTATTATAATACTCTTGAAGGCATTCCATATATTATGAAATATTAGTGGTATATTTATAATCATGGACATGACCCCTAAAAAAGTATTGAAAATGTTGGTTTTAGAGTCTATTGTGAGCACGAAGAAGGTGACTTATTGCATAGTCTCACTAGCTCAGTATAGGATCAAGGGGTTTACAATCTATTATTTGATGGATATAGAATAAAGAATTAAAGTTTGGCTGGTGTAGTTTTGGTTTCACCACAAAATAAAAGGTTTTATTCTTTTCTTATATTTAATTTTAGTTGTACTTCCAATACTATAGAGTATGAAGCTATTATTTATGGTCTCTAGTGGGTTAGAAAGAGGGATATTAAGATCTTAGAAGTGAAAGGTGAAAATTAGTTGGTAGTCCAACAAGTTAGAGGTTTAAGTGAATAAAATAATCCTCTTTTATGGCTTACAAAATTAGAGTTTAGTATCTCATGAAATACTTCCTTGCATTTGACATTCTCTCCATTCCTAGAGGAGTAAATCAACATGCTGATAGACTTGTTGCCATAGGAGCATACTATGACATTCTAGATCAGATTAAGGATAATAAAAATAAAACCCAAATCAAGGTGGTATGAAAGCCTTCATTCCCAAATAATTATGTAAGTTTTCAAGTTTTTGATTTTAACAATCAAATATCAATCATGATAAATTACAGGATCAATATGGAAATCATATTGTACAATTACAATTAAAAAATATGCCTAAAGGTTTGGTGACTGTAGAAAGCATATTAAATGAATATGATCAGATAAGAAAAGACAAAGTGAGTATTTATTCCAAAAAAGAACACTATGATCAAATTAGCATAGCTAAGGGTAAATAACTCAAGTTGGGTAAAGTGAATACTGATTCTAAGAGAGTAGCTTTCATTTCATTATGTCAAGAATTAATGGATATATTTTCTTTGGAATATCATGATTTGAAAGGTTTTGACCCTATATTGGCATAACATACTATTGAAATAGAACAAGATGCAAAACTGACAAGACAAAAGCAAAGGCCTATCAACCCTAAGGTTGAGATTCTCATGAGGAAAGAACTTACAAATCTGATTGAATTAGGTATTATTTTTCCTATTAAGCATTGAACATGTGTATAAAATATTGTTCCAATAATAAATAAGAATTGAGAGATAAGACATTGTGTAGATTTCATAGATTTTAATAGAGTATCATTGAAAGATCACTATCCACTTCATTTTATCGATCAAATCTTATAGAGAGTTTCAGGTTCACACAGATTTTCTTTATTAAATGGGTATTTAGGATACAAATAGATATTAGTGAAAGATCAAGATCAATATGAAATAGATTTCACCACCAAATGGGGTAATTTTTATTATATAAAGATGCCTTTTAGACTCTCTAATATTGGAGCTACCTTTCAAAGGCAATGGATGTTGCTTTTCATGGTCTCCTGAGTGAAATAGTTTTAGTCTATCTTAATGACATTATAGTATTTTGAAAATATTCTAATGACCATCTAACACATATAAAGATTGTTTTTGATAGATGTAGAGAATTTAGAGTTTTATTGAATCTAAATAAATGTATTTTTTTAGTGCATGAGGGGAGACTTATTGGGCTTTTGGTGTCTAAAGATGGTCTTTCCATTGATCCAAAAAGAATAGAGGAAATTCTTTCTCTATCATTACCTAAACACAAAAAAGGATTATAGAGATTCTTGGGTAAGATTAATTTATCTAAAGATTCATTCCTAGTTTTGTAGAGCTAGTAAATCCACTTACTCAAATGCTTAAGAAACACCAAGAGTTCACTTAGAGTAAATAATGTAAATTTTTTTTGAATCTATTAAAGAAGTAATCATCCAAGCTACTAATTTGTTCAATCTATATTTCATTAAGTATTTCTTCTTGTATTCTTTATTTATTTCTAGTACTATTTCAACCATGCTTATGTAGTAAAATGATGAAGGTTTAGAACAACCCATTACTTTATTTAGTCAAGCTTTAGAAGGTTATGAAGAGAGGTATTCATTTTTATAAAAACATGTACCTACTATTATAACATATCTAAAAAAATTTATACATTTGGTTTCAAATAATAAGATTATACTAATGGTTGCTCATCCAAGTGTGAAAGATCTCATTCTCAATAGAGACTTGAGTGAAAAGAGAGCTAGATGGGTCACTAAATGCATGGAATATTAAATTGAAGTCAAATTTACAAATATGGTCAAAGGAAAAGGATTAGGTGAACATCTAATACAAGATGTAAAAGAATAAAAAGAAGAAATTTTGACAATTCAGGACACTCAGCATGAAACTAAAAACACACCTCCTACAAGTTGGACAAATAACATTGCTAGATTTATTCAAACTGGAGAATGTCTAAAGGGTTTAAATGCATTAAAAATTATACACTTTAGGCTAAAATTAGTACCATACATTTTGATTTATGGAGTGATTTTTTAAAAGACATTGGAGGTATGCTTTCAAGGTGTGTTGAAACTAGTCAATTTGATAAACTTTTCTAGTAATTTCATGATAGTCCTTATAAAGGTCATTTTGTAGCCAAGACTACAGCTAGAAAAATCATTAGAACTAGTTATTTTTGGCCTAATTTATTTAGAGATGCTCATGCATGGTTTAGTAATTGTATGAACTGTGTAATGTTTGTAGGAAAATAAAAACTAGCTGCTATGCCACTAAAACTAATTCAAGGTGAGTAGCCTTTCATGCAATGGGGTTTAGACTTCATTAGCATGATTCATTCTCCATATAGTGCTGGTCATAAGTGGTTTTTGATAGCTATATATTATTTCAGCAAGTGGGTGGAAGTAGTGACTTTGAAAGAGGCAAATGAGAACTCCATACTTGAATTCTATAAGAGCCTAGTCACTCATTTTGGATTACTTCTACTATCATATCAGATAATTCTTTAACATTCAGTGGTACAAAGGTATGTGAATAGGATCTTTAACATGGTATTTTTTGACATATTCATCCAATTACTATCCAAAAGGTAATGGATTAGCTGAGTCTACTAACAAGAACTTGATTTGGATCATCAAAATAATAGTGGAAGATAATCAAAGGTCTTGGCATACAATGTTGAAGACTAATTTATGGGATCATAGGATCACCCCTAAGAAATCCATTGGTCATTCACCATATCTCCTAGTTTATGGAATAGAAGTAAGGCTACCTATATCATTGGAGCTTCTAGCTTTGGAGCTTACACACCATCTAGAGCTTATGTAAAGTGATGAAATGGAGGTAATAATGAATGAATTGAGAGATTTTTTGGATGTAAGAGATGATGCTATGCATACCATGTTGTCAAATCCTCAACAAATCAAGAATACATTTGACAAGAGAGCTTCATAGAAAACATTTTAGTAAGGAGACATAATATTCAAATGGGATGAAGAACATGAAAAGCCAAGTAATCACTCCAAATTTGATAGCCTTTGGAGTGGACCTTATATTATCATTGATTGTAAGATGAACAATTATTTTCAATTATCTAGATTAAGTGGAGAAGAGCTTCCCATTCCTGGTGAATGGGATGTTTCTTAAATACTGCTATTAAGAGAGTCACTCTTTTATACATAGTCGTAGTTTCATTCCTATAAGTGATTTTTCACACATACTTTTAGTGTTGTTTTTCCATTTCCGTGTTGTTTTTGTCCTTTCCTCTAAGTGCACATGTGCATATGTCCATTTTTGTTGCGTTAGTTTATCTTATTGAGTATTGGTCTATAAGATTTTATAGTTTTAGTGTTTATCTTGGTTTATCCTTGCCAAAATATTTTTGAGTTCTTTTGACCAATAGGTTGGTCAACCCTGAAAGTCACCAAAATTGTTAGTAATTTATCCTGTCATGGCCAAATTACTACCCCTATTATCTAAAACTTTCCCTAGAATGGTCAAATTCCCTTTGTAACTAGTCAAACTAGTTAATTATGGTCTAAAAGTGTAAATTTGGGTTTAAATATGCAAAAAATGGTTTTAAAAGAATCAAAAGTGTAAAATTCAAGGAAAATTCTCCATGTTTATGAACCATCTAGTTAAAGTTAGGGAAAATTTTCCTACCTAGCATCCAAAAAGGTAGTTGTTTGTCTTCATTTTCTCTTCACCTAGATAGAGTTTTTGGGAAATTTAAATTGTTTAAAAATATTCAATACTTTCCCTAACCTTATTTATAATTCTAAAGGTGTTATTATTCAAATTTATGGCCAAACAAATGCCTACAACTTAGCTAGTTAAATAAAGAGTAGTATGAGCTTCAAAGGTGAATTGTAAAGTCTTGGAGGAGAAACGTAGATTCAAGTGTTCAATAAATTCAATTTGGTAGAGTTATATCATGTTTTATATTATTTATAACCTGAATTTTGAAATTTTCAAAGAAATAATTTCCTTCTCCATGCTCTAAAGGTGTTTTCAAAGATCCATTTTAGCATAATTTAATGAATTTTTACAAATTTTAAGGTCTTTTTAGAAAACCATGTTTCAAATACACCTCCTTACACTTGTATAATGACCTCAAAATTAATGTGTTGGGATGATTATATAAACATTTTTGCTTGTGACTCCTTATTCTTGTCTCTATGATCCTTTTCCACCTACATCCCTTTCATCCCCATACCACCATCAACCTCAGCCATTACACTATGTTTTCACTTTGATTCCACCATCCATCATGTTTTTTTCATCATCTTTCCACCTTGATGTCTCATTTCCATTCCATTTATCCTTATCCAAGAGGAAAGGTTGACAATAATCATCAAAAGTAAACATGGAGAGGTTATTTATGGAGATAACCAAACATGAAGACAGTCAATAATACCCTACATCAGGGCTACACAGATAGGGCCATACCATAAATGTATAATGAGAATTCAAAATGGGAAAATACTATTAAATTTATATTATGATCAAGAAGTCATAAGTTATGAAAATTCATATTCAAATTTGTTTTCAAAATCTTGATCAAGAGGTATATGGGCAAGCAATGTTCAAACACAGTCATGAAAGGATCATCTACAACTCAAAACTTAGTCTAGGTATGATCATGATCGTGATGAGATAAGTTAGGGATTTGGATCATTAATTAGTACTTCATCAAGGATGAAGAGGATAAATGGCATAGTTACCAATAGAGATAAGGATTAAATATGCCTTTGAGATCTTCTTAATCTCATAGATAGTCATCTATCTATACAAATAACCACCTTACAATCTTCTATAAGGGAAAAAGTATGATCACTTTTGAGGATGGTATTTTAATGTGGAAAAACATGGTTTAAGGTAGACAATAAATTAATTATTTTTAAAAGTGGAAACAAGCATACCAAGCATTTGATGGTTTCAAAAAAGAACCTACAATCAACTCATGTAAAAGCCATGCTACATCTATGGTAGCAAGTTTAACCTTAAGTCATGCCATGGATAACAATGCAAGAAATTTTGGTAAAGCAAGGGTTTTTAGAGGATTGTTATAAATATAATTAGCATATGGTGGATTTGAAGGTTGTAAAGTAAAAAGAAAAAAAAATCATATTATCTAAACCCTACCTATAGCCACCATAGTATATATCTATAGCCTTTCAAGGCATTCTATAATAGATCTTAATAGAAGGTCATACTTGAGATGACATCAAGGAATTTGATGTATTCTATAGGGTCATTAGGGCTATGCAAAAATAATCATATATTTAATTCACCTATGTAAATTTATATGGTTTGTACTTCATGAAGATAATTTATAGCCTAATGATAACCTACGAGAGGAACTAGACTTACAATCAAGTAGAGTTCTTGACCAAAGAGACCTAGAGAAGAGGTTGTGTACCTAGGAATATACTAGATAAGTAAAATATCATAAGGAATTCCATAAAAAGGTAAAGGGTTTAAGAGATGTACCATTACTTTAAACACAAGGGTAAATCATACTCTTAAATTACAGTCAAGGGCATTTTCCTTAGAAACACAGTCAAATTTTTTTCAAAGTTCCAAGTAGTGGAATCAAGATTCATATATAGTAGTTGGCATTAGGTTTTGAATTTGCATGAAAAGTATCAAAGGTCCAATAAATTTTAAGTCTCAATGAGGGTTTGAAAATCATAATGATGACCTACAACCATGCTATCAAGGCCTACAATCATCTTATGAGGAAGAGTGAAGTTTGTGTGCCAAGGGTTTGACCTTTCTCAAGGGTTTAATCAACAAATGCAGAGGTAAGTGTGATAGTTGATTGATTACACACAAGATATATTGGAAAGTGTGGTTATTGTTTGAATGGAGCCAACTCCAAGTCATATGCTTATCTATAGTTCTATGAAATCCTATAGGCTTGATAGGAGTTAGGGCTCAATTGATTCATATCATGACATTTTAAAGGCCTATGAAAATGGATAGGGACTAGATTTATGAATATATTTGTATTCATTAATATGTTTTAGATCAATGAGAAATAAATTTTCAAGAGACCTTACATCATGAAACATCATCCTACAATCATATAATCATCACCTATAGCTTGCACAAAAGTTAATACAGTCAAAGGATCACTAATGCTTTAAGTGTGATTTAAGGGTTTGTTAGAAAGAATAATCATCATGTTCATGGGTAGTCATGACATCTCATGAAGGTCATAAAATGGAATATTCAATGCAAATGATCATAACCTACATCCATAGTATCCCCTCACATTTTTCAACTTGTAGGCATAACTCAAGGCATTTATTGGTTAGGAGATGGCTATGGTGTGAGATGGATTCTTCTACTCAATAAAATGACAATTTCATATTATTAATACATTTTCAAAACATTTGAGTAGTTCCATGCTTATAATGTGATAGTACAAGCCTATTGTATGGACTAATGCACAGTTCAAGGCCTAAAACTTTGCATAAAGGAGTCAAATCACTATGAATAAAATGTGTGGAGAGATATTTTTCTCTAAATAGTCTACAATCACAGTTTGAAGATGACATGACTATTTAAAATTCTCAAACTTGATCAAAATCCATTCTTAACAACAAAACATAGTATTTTTAAGAAGCCTAATTGTCTTGTAAAAGGATCTTAACATTCTTCAAAATAGGAGTGGAGGCTATTTTTAAACTCTAGAAAGGACTATTGAGCCAAATTAGGGTGTTTTTTAACTTAAAGGCATCCAAATCCATGAAATTCACCTATAAATCATGAAAACTTAGTTAATAATGTAGACCATCCATGCATGGAGGTCAAAATTAAGATAAATTTGATGTTTTTGGGAGCTACAGATAGAGTTAAGACTTAAAATTTTGTAAAAAAGGTCATCAAGAGTTGGAAAACCATCTTTAAAAATTTCATGGCCATTGGGAAAGTGAATGTATTCACTATTTTGTCTCAAACCTTAGCCTCTTTATATGAGGTCAATATTACAGCATCATTCATTCCAAAGTTTTACAAAAGTTTATAGTGATATGTAAAGGATTGATACTCATGGTATGATGTTATTAAATCATAATATGACCTATATAAAGTATAAAGACTCCAAATTTTAAGCAAACCATTCTCACATAGTGTTTTGTAGGCAAATAAACAGTTAGGCCAAAAAGGCATTTTTTGAATTTTTATTGCAAAATGAATTTCAAAGTGTTTTGATAGAATTTTAAAGGTCAAATAATCATATTTTATATCTTTTTGAATCTTGTAATTAGACATTTTCATTTTAGTTAAGTTTATCACTTTTTACAGTTATAGACACCCTTCCAAGTCAGTTATTCAAATGCTCATTGTGCTCACCACATGTGGAGTTTGGTTGAATGTTATTATTATGTTTTCAGGACGCATATTAAATTATAATTAATTAACAATTGATATTATTTGAGGATTTATTCTTTATGAATAATTGCCAAGAGCATAGGCAACCCAGAATGTAGTCAATCACCCATAGGCAGATTTCATTCACATGGTAACTTTTCATATCTTTTGCATGGGAGTCAAATATTAATAGGGATGTCATAGGGGTAAAATTTATACACATAAATGGATGTGTTTAAATATTTGGATGTCTTTACCTCATGAATCATCAATTTGAAGTTCCAATTTTTGAACCTTCCTAAGCACCTTAGAAACTAGTTCTGAGAAAAATGGATTTTTATTGAAATAAAATCATCATGGATAAGCCTAAAAACATTTCAAATGTCAATTAAACTATAAGAGGTTTCTAGAAACATAAATTTAATGCTTGGATATGTACATATGAGGGTATAAATTTTGTTTTTTAATGGAAAAAACATGTGAAATGAAGTACAAGGTAATTTAATACAATATAATAAATGGATATAGAATAGTAGGACTTTTTATTCATCTTAAAATCTTGAGTTGGTAAAAAATAATCTTGTATGTGTCCTTACCATCTCAAGTAAAATGACCAGTTTGCTAGAATTTTGAATAAAATTGACCTAGTCAAGCCTATTAACTAATTGGCAAAGTTTTTCTCATCAAAATCACAATGTTGGTGATGAAGAATTGTTTTTTTGGGTCTAATTTATTTATTTATTTTATGTTTCATGGCTTAATTTTTAGGTTTCATGGTTTTCAAGTGCACAAAATAGATCTATTTGGCTTAACTAGTCTAGTTGGCCTAGTTGTTTAAAAGGCTAAGTGGAGTTTGGCATTGGATTACTATTCGAGGAGTTTGATATGAGTTTATATGCCATCTATATGATTTTATCATAAATATTCATGCACATTTCAGCCTAAAAGGTCTTTTTTCATGCAAAATGGAGTTAGTTGGAGTTGACTAGACAAGCTTAGTGCCACATCCACTCTTGGTTTCCATGCAAAGGATGAATTTCTCTCTCTCCAAATCAATTTTCAAACAAATTAAGTGTAGTTCATTCATTTGGATATTTTTCATACCATTCCATCCAAAATTTTGACTTATAAAACTTGAACGCACCTCACCCTTATATAGCAACATTGAAGTTCATGCATGTTTGGTATTTTTGGGAATTTGACATTAATGACTTTTCAAATGGGCCCACCATATCCCTATACCAAATTTGAGAAGCATGAAATTTTTTTAAATAGAAAATATTTTATTGAATATTTTAAATATTGTAAAGGGATTTATATCTTGAGTTAATCAACCAAGACTAATCCTTATCTCCTAGGAACTCCACACTATAGTTAGGTTTTGAGAAATATATATTGGATTATTCAAGCCATTAATTCATTATTATTAGAGTTGAAGTAGAAATTGTAATCTACACAATTTATCAATAAAGGAGTTTTTATTATTAGTCTAAGTTTTGATATAAGAATAGTGTATATTTGATTGTGTATTAGCATATAAGTGAGATTTATCTCCTTTTGGTATGTCCCTTCCTCACCTATCTCTCTCTATCTCACTATTTTTAGGTCATTTGAAGACATTTTCAACCCTTCATCTGATACTTTTATGCTTAAAGACAAAACTAGCGTTTTTATTGATTATATGTGTGCATTAATTTTAATAACTTTAGAGAATATGAACAATTTAGGTACATCACCCCTATAATTAAGAATTTAATTTCAATTTCTCCTTCCCCTTTTCACCAAAGAGTATAAAATAATTATAAAATTAGATTTAATTGATAAATCTTAAGAGAACTAGCCCTCTCTAAAGGTTCTTCTTAGTACATAGTCACCCACACTCTGAGAAGATCCAATTGTATCAGTTGGAGAGAGAGTGTGTTTTACACATCTTCAAATAGGGTGCTCTCTAGAGTGATAACACTTGGCATATACCTAGTCTTATACTAACATGCCTTCTATACTCTCCATCTTGCTTTGATTAAGTTAACTGCGATTATATTTCTAGTTATTGCCTACTTTCTTTTATTACTTTACATAGGTAGATATGATTGCATTTCTTAGTTACTATTTATATCTTGTATGTACCTTATGGCATTTGTCAATGTCCTTTACTTTTATGTCTTGTGTGTTCCTTATGACATTTTCCAATGTCCTATGCTGATACTCTTTTATATGATTGTGGCCATCATGCCAACCCTTGCTTGTTTCATTTATATGTATATGTGGCATTTAAACATTCCTTGTATGTTTAATTTCTAGTTTGAGTGACATGTGCCCATGTCCCTTATTTGTTTGTCCCTTTGGCCACCCTTGTACACTTCTTTCTTATTGTTTTGTGTGATTTTTTCTTTATTCTCATTATTTGCAATGCCATGATCAACATCATGCATTTTTCTTGGTTTCTTGGATGCTAGATGGACATCATGCTCCGTCCCTCCAAGTAACAACTAATAATTAACCAAAATTTCATTTCTAATTTAGTACATTTCACATGTTATTACATTATTATATCTATCTATTCATACCCTTGTTGATCTATCAATCTCACGATTCAAATAATGTTATATCTTAAGATATCTTATCGATTATCATTACTATATCATGTATCTTTATAACATAACACACTCATAGGGATCTTTCTTCTGAGGGAAATCATTTTAGAGTCTTGATTCCTACCCTCAGAATAGGTGGAAACAAATAGGGGTTTTCTCAAAAATATTAAAGCTCCTAATAGTAAAAAGTCTAGCATTCAAAACACCTAAAATATCAACCAAACATCAAACTAGTCATAACAGACTAGGCATATAGTCAAGAATCTAGAACAATTACTAGATTTGGCCCTATAAAATAGCACCCAACTTCGACAATAGCACTAGTGCCATTAGTGTACACTTTTAGTGCTCTTACCCAAATAACATAAAAACTAGACTTTCTAGAAGTAGGTAAAAAAGTAGGTTCAACTATAGTTTTACATAGCTAGAATAATTCAAAATCAATAGTTTTTTGTACACTTTTACTTAAAAAATCTAGATATAGGGGGTATCATGCATGAAATTATGGGTTTCACTTATATTTTTAGACATGGAAGTTGATATAACTGTTAGATCTAAATCCAAGTTATAGACACCAATAATTGGGGGTAATGTGTGTGGCACATTTATTTTCTTTTCTTTTTGAGTTCAACATTACCCAAGAATTCTCGAAAGTTGCATGCCTTATTCCATCTATAAGTCATTGGAATCATTTTTGAGTGGCTTTCATACAATCCTAAATTCCATATTCCTGAGTGGCTTTCATACTAGCCTATTCTCCACCTTTTGGAGTGGCCAATAGTAGCCTAGTTTCTATCATACATTCAACTATCCATGCCAACATTGTTAGATCACATGACATTCATGGGCCTCAAGATCCATCTCATAAAACACACATTTCATATCGATATCATTTCATAACTTTGATTTATAGGGAAATTATGGAGTTAAAGGACTAATTAGCATATATTTTCTTGATCCACTTATTCAAAGGGATTAGACACATAGTTTAAACATTGATTAACACATGCATGACCACCTAGCTTCACTTAGTTGGTGAGAATGTAGCCAAAAGACCAGCCTTTACATTCTTGATCCACTTTTAGAGAATTGAGCACTTATCTAGATTCATGATATTACTCTTGGTATAACATCATCCAACATTACTCAGCATCATCCACCATCACCAGCATCATAATATGTTTTTTATTGGTCCACATACTTGATGAGGTGTATCCATTCTTTTATCTTCCTCTCTCTCTCTCTCTCTCTTACCCATATTTGTAAATTCTTATTTTAGATATAACATATCTAGTAAGAATTGATCTACTTTTTGTTTTCTTTTGTAGATTTCACACTTCATAGTATATTCTCTCTATGCACACCCAACATCACACAAATTCATGAGCTTTACCCTTGTAGATAAATTTAGGTATGCTTTTTTTTTCCCTTTATCTTAGTATTTCACTTTTATACAACACTAAAATAAAGGCAAGAAAATGTAGTCATATAAAATGCAAAAATTGGTAACTTGAGCATAGCTAATGACACCTAACCCTTAGGTTCTTCTTTATTTCACTCATGAACCTCATAGGCATCTTTTCACTAATTCCCAATCATCCATATCCTTCCAAACCTAATCCCAACTAAGAAAAACCCCTCTTTCCATGACAAATCTATCCCACCATGTCTTTTCTACTCAAGACAATAGCACCACACTAGGACTATAGCACTAATTCCACTCCTATCCACTTTTAGTGTTGTTATCCAAGCCCATTTATGGCCAACAATAAATTTCTTCTCATTCTCCATCCTTATCCTTGTCAGCCAAACATGAGCACATTCAACCCATGACTAATAAATCCTTATAAAATCCCATTCAAAGATCATTTTTAAATGGTTGACAATTATCACTAATAAAGTAAGAATACAAGAAAGACTACTCAAGAAATATTCCCTATTCTCTACATACATCCAACCAACACACTTACAGGCTTATTCAAATATTTACACTAGTCCCTAGCCACCTCAAGCACATCAAATTTAAAATTATACATATTCATGCACACAATTGTATAAATAACATAAAGTAAGATAACTACATATGGCTTGATCCCTCTTTAGAGTATTGGTATGTAGGAAATGTGCCCACACAAAGGGGTATATATCCATGTCTAGTGAATCTTACACATAATAACCCCCCTCTTACTTAAAATTAGTCAAATAATAATGGAAGATAGGTATTTTATAAATAATCTACTCTATAGGGAGCTCTATAGACTTATAGCTATCAAAAATTTTCAAATAGGGTCACACAAAACTAGTGAAGAAAACCAAAAAAGCTTATAACCTTAGGATAATAGTGGTAGATGTGGATTATAGTGTTAGTGCCACTCCCATCTAGTTTTGGTGCTCTTATCCATTCAGAAAAATAAGTTTAGATCTTAGTTTGTGATAGTTTCCTAGTCTTTCATAGTGAATTATAGCCTCTATCTCAATTAGATCAATCAATTTCTAGTTAAGTTTTGTTTTCTTCCCCTTATTTCTATTTCTCGAAAATTTCAAATTACAATCAAATTTCAAAAATTAGTAGCTTAATAATTATATATTTATTACTAATTTTACTACATAGAACCTTTAACTAAACTATGAATAATACACCAATATTACCAAAATTGTTAAATTAGAATTAAAAGTGTTTGTCACTTGTGAAGAACTCTCTCATGCTCCTTTTGACCTAATTAGTTTGTACCAGGTCTAAAATTGGAGTTTTTGCATGTTTTGTGTGTTTTGTAAGTAAAAAATAGAATGAAAAAATGAGAATCATTTGGAGAGGTCAAGTGGGATTTTTTTATAACTCCTTATGTATGTTTATCATAACAAATATGCATATAATTTTTTTTTACTAAGTCATTCATTACAAGCAGTCTTGGATAGGCATTTAAAAGATAAAGTGACTACCTAGTGAGAGGATGAGAAGTTGGTTTTTGGAAATTTTTAATGTATAAATCATGGATTATAATGAAGGGACACTCTATAAAAGTGTCTTGACACCTCTTCCATGTATTTTTTTGAGAAATTGATGTCCACTTGGATGAAAAATGTGAAGAATGAGGCTTAAAAGAATAATGAATGACTACAGATGGTGAGTAAAAGTGTCCATAACATGGATATAAATTAGGGATTCATATGATGAATATAATGGCATTTTTGTAACCCAAAAATATAGTTCACATGTGTCAAATCTCCCTATTATAGTTTTAGGGCTCAAATGATGCCTAATCATGAAGGTAGTTTCAAGAAGGTAGCTAAAGGATCTCTATGTCAGTTTGAGGAGTTTGTATGCTTCAAATGGACACTTATCCAAGAATACCTTCCAAAAATCTATTCTTAAATTCATTATTTTGAAATTTAATTTGTAATCATCACTTGACACTTTTCCTTGTGACCCTTAATTTTTACTCTTTCTCTCACTTCTCACACATTTTATAAATGGAAGACATTTTGGCTTTTGTAATCTAATCCACACCTAGTATGTCAAATCCGTACTAGTTTGATATTATACTTTAAATTTTAAATAATAATTTAAATCTTGTTTTAATTTCATCACTTTATTTTCTAAGTGTGTGAAGTGATCCATAGTGAAGTGTTTAGTGATAAGTATCTATCCTTGCCTTCTCTTTGTCCTTTCATGTTTGGTGCAAGTAATTCTCACTCTAAAAGGACACATGAAGTGTATCTAGTATGTTTGATTATATTAAAGTGTACACATAGAATTTGTGTCTATAATATGATCTATATTTTAATCACCTTGAGTATTCCAATGCATATCACCTCCATGTTTGAAATACTAATGTTAGAGTAATTCAAGATTTTGAGACTAGTGTTGTAGGTCATGTTTCATAATGCAATGGAATGGTAGTCTAGTGGAGATATTTTTGGTGTATCACATTATTATATTATCTCACTTTCCATTTTAATTATATCCCTTTTTTTCTAAGAAAAATAATTAGTGTAGGGATAAGCATTCAAGGATCAAT
Source organism: Torreya grandis (assembly GCA_037957365.1). Lineage (NCBI taxonomy): Eukaryota > Viridiplantae > Streptophyta > Pinopsida > Cupressales > Taxaceae > Torreya > Torreya grandis. The sequence goes on from JARHVA010006302.1 coordinate 631,018, forward strand.
ATAGGGAGCTAGCCCTTAAACCTAGAGGTCTACCTCTACCATATGTAACCCATAGGCCTAAAGGTATTCCAATGTTGAAAAAATTATAGTAGGCCTAAATAACCAAATATAGGGTGAAATATTTGGTGAAAATAAGGTCCAATCTTCCTCATGATCTAGATTAACCAATAAACCTGATTTCACTAAATACTCCCCACTATCTTTTACTAGCTAGAGAATGGTGTCTTCCTTAGTGAATAATGCAATATGTATTTGATGAAGTTACGAATTGAGATTTTGAATTTCCCAAGAAATTTATATGTTTTTCATCTCTAAATACATGGTTTTACACTTTATTCTTCCTTCAAAGGTTTTTCATTAGTCCTTAACCTTAATGCCTACAAATGTTTTGAAGGTCTCCCTTTCGGATATTCTAGGGGAAGAAGAGGCCAAGGGAGAAAGTGCAAGACACAGATCTTCCTCTAAGTCATATTTTTCACCATATATAACCTACCATATTATTCCCTTACTAAATAGGGATTTTAAACTTAAGATGACCATCTAAAAGGTATACCCATTTAGTGGATGTTCTTCCCAAAGAAGACTATATTCCTCCTTGCCCTCTAGGTACTTTGATTTGATGATCTTAGTCTAATGGTTGTCTTATTTATTATTTAACACCCAATTTTTTAGTTATATCTTGATTCATGAATTCTATTATTCTTATCCGAAGTCTCTCAAGGGCCTTAGGGAGGTATATTTTTTCACAGACCCCTACTGGGATTCTAAATTTGTCTTCTATGCTGCTCCACAAGAAACATTTTAAAATTTTATCTATTCTTTTTAAAATATTATTGGGGATATATAATAAGTTCATGAAGTATATTGGTATAATTTTCAAGGATATTATGAGGAATTAGAGCTTGGCTACCTATGAAAATAGTGTTCTTTTCCTGCTTGCCAAATTTTTCTTGATTCTATCAACTTACAGGTTTCTAGAATTTTATTTTCATCTTTCTTTTTAACAACATCAAGATGAGATATGTTGAGGGTAGATTTTTAATTTTACATACCAATATGCCTACCAATATTTTTTAGATGGGAGGTGTGGTATTCCATAAGAATTCAAAAAAGTTACTAAAGTCTATGCACTATTTTGATCCCCATTCATAGTCCATGAGGATGGATTTGAAGGATTTTGATTCTACCAATAATGTCTCTCTGAGGAAGAAAGTGTCATATGAAAACTAATCATGGGTGATAAAGACTATGTTTAAGGCTATATTCATCCCATTTATTAAACTTTGATCTTTGTCTAATTGCAAACTTTTTCCCATAGTTTATACATTCAAAATGAATAAATAAGGAGAAAAATATCACCTTATCTGATCCCTCAATTAGATGAGAAGAAACCTTTAAGACCCCTATTAGTCAATATTGAGTACATGGGGGTGGATATGTAACTATGGATCAATCCCTTAATATCCTCTTAAAAATAAATCTTGTTAAGAACCTTATCCAAAAAGCTCTAGGATATCCTATTGTAGGTTTTATTTGTATTAATATTGAGGAATATGCCTACCCTAGTTGAGTTGGCCATCAAGTGTAGGGTTTCATGTATAATTATGATGTCATCAGTGATCTACCTACCTACCATGAAGGCACCTTATTATTTAGTGATGATCCCTTCAAGCATGGGTTGGAGATGAGAGACTAGGGTTTTTTATATAGATCTTGTAAATAGTGGAGCAAAGATGTATGGGTGTAAAATATTTTAGTTGAATTGCTCTTGATTTATTAGGGATGAGGACCAAGAATGTAATATTTAACTCCTTAAAGATAGTTTTAGCCCTAAATAATTCACTAATTATCGCCTCCACCTCTAGGTGGATGATGTCATAGAACCTTTGGAATAAGAGGAGGAAACTGTCAAGTTTTAGATCCTTATTTATTTACATGGAGAATACTATCTATCTTACCTCCTATAGGGAGTTGGGTTTTTATTTTTCATAATTATCTACTTAATATATGTTAGAGGGAAGGTTTTTTAAAAGTCTAGTCTATGTCTAAAGGTCAAGAGAGCATGTTTCTTTTAATAGGATTTTTAAGTGGAGAATGATTTTTTCATTAATACCTTATTCATTTCTAATTTTAGTTCTAACATATAAAATTTTGAATATTCTATTGTAGTTTCTATTTTTTGATACAATTTGATGAAAGAATTTTGTGTTCCTATCCCCTTTTTTTAGCTAGGTGCATTAGGACTTTTTCTTCTAGAATGGTTCATCTTTAGCCTCTAGATTATGGTAGGAGATTAGGATACTATTCTCAGTATTGGATAGGTTTTCATTAGATATTTGGATTTCCATTTGTTCCCCTAGGATACAAATATCATCTAGTAAGGCATTATTTTGGATGAAGATGTTCTTGAATACTTATTTATTCCATGCTTTCAATTTGTCTTTGATATGATTGATTTTTTTTTGGGTAGGATGAACATGTCAATGCTGAAGATAGGTTCCCTCCACCATTATTTGATTGATATTTAATTATTTTGATGATGAATCCACATGCTCTCAAATCTAAATGGAAAGTTTTTAGTTTAGGAAATCCTTTCTCCTCTAAAGATGACTTGGTCATGGTTTGACTTGATTCTTGGTAAGAAAGGGAGAGTGATAGAAAAATGTAAATCCTAATTTAGAGAGAGAATAAATTAGTCTAACCTTACCTAGATGAGGTCCTCCCCTATTATTATATTAGTCTAGGTAAATGGGATTCCTTTGAAGTCAACATCTACCAATCTAGCTCTTACGATGAAGTCATATAAGCTATCCATACTTTCTATGAAGTTTATACTTTTACCTTTATTTTATAATAGATTTAATGTTAAGTTAAAGTCTCTTACCATAATCCATTTTCATTCTCTATAAATTTTCTTAAAAATTAGTAGTTCCTCTAATAGTTTATTACACCCAACTCTCATGTTGAGAGCATATATGTTGGATAGGATCCATTATTCCTTCGTCTATTTGTCTTTCAAAAGGGTAACTATTTGGTTACTAAGATTGGTTACAATTTATCCATCAAGGCACTAGGTGTTCCATAGTACTAACAAACCTCTTTGTTCCCCTAAGGAGCTCATGCTGGTACATCCTACTTTAAACCATAATTTATCACTATAGTTGTTAAGGATGGTCTTAGACATCTTAGTTTTTTGTAATAAAGTAAATAAAGGGTTGTGTTCCTTTATCATGTTTTTGACCAACCTTTTTTTATTGGGGTTGCTGAGACCCCTTATGTTCCATAAAATGAGATTTTTTTTTTGAATTTAGAGAAGTGACCCTTAAGGGTTATGTGATTACCTTTCATTATATCATTGGTAATTTCCTTTTTCCTGAATGATAGGTTGGAAAATAACTTGGTGCTTCACCCACCTCTATTTTATTTATTTCCTTTTTGGCTTTAACTAGAATCCATTGATCCTCTTCTAAATTAGTAACTAGTTTTGGAATATGGGAAGTATAAAATTTCTCCTATTATTTAGTTATCTCCTTACTATCTAAGTTATTTGGTTTTGGAGATAAGACAACCTCCCAATGAGGGGACATTTTGGTGAAGTAAAATCCCTTCACAGATTTTCATGGGGGATACTAGATTAGCTCAACGGGGTCATTTAGATATCATCCACTACTTTTTATAGTGGGACTAGGGTTGACCCTCTCAATTCTTCCTTGTTTACAAAAGAATAAATGTTGTAGATTCGGAAGGTTCAAGAAGTAATATTTATGTTAAATTCCCAACCATGGCACTAGGGATAATAATATTGTCCTCTATAATACCAGTGGGGGAGTAAATCATTAGTAGTAGGTTGATAGGAGGGATATCATGGGGGAACATCTTGAAAGGGTTTGAAAATGGGTGGGAGGGGTTATAAGGGGTCGATAGTGTATTCAAAGTAAGTTAGACCTCCAGGGTAGGGACTATAGGGTTTTTGACCATGGAAAAAAATGTCTAAGGGGAGGGAGAACCAAGGCATTGTGTAGGGAGAAGGGTTAGGGAGGAGTGGGTTTTTCTAGAACATACCACTTTTAGGATTTGGGGTGGGGACTGGGCTAGAGGATAATATTTTATCATATGACAAAAAATGTTATGTTTTTTCAAATTAAAGTAGAGTTTTCATACTCAATGGGTTTGGACCACCCATCATACCTAGATTTGATCTTAACTTTTTGTAGGAGCAACTTGTCCATGGGATGAATACATATAAATTCACTACCATCATTTTTCTCTTGGATTTAGGAATTATGTCAATGGTTATGGGTTGGCCCAGTACTTTAGTGATGCCCATATTCACCTCTAGTTATTAAAATTCAAGGGGGATTTTGGGGAGTAACTCCCACATGGGAATGTCCTCAAGGTCTAAATTATTGAGGTTAGTTCTCACTTTCCATTTCTTGGTGATCATATTTGATTTTCTCATGAACCAAGGACCGTTAGTGAGAACTCTAAAGTAATATTATTAAATTTTGAAGTTGATGAGGAAAATTTTTATTAATAGGGCTACTATCTTTCGTTGTACTTTGGATCTCCACTTGTTATTATCCCACTTAAGAAAAGACTTAACTTTATAAAGAATGGAATTGGCTTTTTTAGTGTCAATTTTTTTCATAATTATGTATTGAATGTTGATGTAGGATTGTTATTTTCAATGGTGTGATAAATGTAAGATTTAAATGGTTATTATTTCACATGTCTCTTTCCCATGACTCAGCATTCCTAAGATAGGTTTTGGGTTTTTTTTTTTACAATTCATGGGGCCTTGTCAAGGGAGTGGTCAGCTGGACCTATTCTAACCCCATCTTTTTTTGCTTTGTCCTCATCTCCTAGTAGGGTTTCTATGTTTCCTAAAACATGTTACTATTTTTTGTGATCATACCCTAAATCATAAATTTGACTTTTTCCCCTCTTCTTTGATATTTTTTCTCCTTTCATGATTCAATCCATTTTATGTTAGGTCATAAACCATTGACTTTATAAAGAATGTAATTTGTTAGTTTAGTGTTAGATTTTTTCAAGATGATGTATGTAACATTGATGTAGGATTCATTATTTTCAATAGTGGGATTAATGTATGACTTATATGGTTCTTTTTTTTATATGTCTCTTTCCCATGACTCAATCTACCTAAGATAGGTTTGGGTTTTTTTATCTACATCTCATAGGGCCCTGTCAGGGGACTGGTCAACTGGACCTGTGTTAACTCCATATTTTTCTCATTTATCCTCATCTCCTAATGTGGAATCCATGTTTCTTGTGACCTATTCCTATTTTTTTCAATTGAAACTTGAATCATAATTTTCAATTTTTCCCATCTCCTTTTATCCTTCTACTTCTTCCATGCTTTACTCTATTTTATGTTATGTCAGAAGCCATTGACTTTAGCAAGAATGAAATGATCTAATTTAGTGTTTGTTTTTTCATAATGATGTATGGAACATTGATGGAGGCTCCATTATTTTCAATGGTGGGTCTAATGTATGACTTAAATGGTTCTTGGTTCATGTGTCTCTTTCCCATGACTTGGTCTACCTAAGACAAGTTTGAGTGGTTTTTGTCTATAAATCGTGGGGACCTATCAAGAGAGTGTTCATTTAGACCAATGATAACCCCATATTTTTCTCCTTTGCCCTCATCTCCTAGTGGGGCATTTGTGTTTCTTGTGACATATTCTTGTTTTGTGTGCTTAAAACTTGAATCATAAATTTGAATTTTTCCCTCTCATTTGATCCTTCTTCTCCTTCCATGATTTATTCCATTTGAATGTTAATACTATATGTTTCACCAAAAAAACCCTTAAGGTAGTGGGTTTCCTATTAAAATAAAATGGTCAAAATATTTATTTAATTGGGAAGTACCCACAAATTCATCAAAATTAAGTTGGTTGCTCACTTGAACTATTTTGTTTATCAACTCCATACTTTTAGTTCATGGTTGTAGGTGGTGGTTTAGTTAGTTGTACGATAAAATTTCATAGTATTAAAATTACCATGGGAGACTACCTTCTATATTTCCATATGTTTTCCATTATAATAGGTAGTGCATACATTATATTAGGATTAAAACTAATAACCATCTTAGGAATGAATGAGTTGAATTCCTGAGATATGTTAATGAATTTTAATTCAAAAGGAAGGACATTTGTACTATTTTGGAATCATGATAATTACCCAAAATTATTTAACTCTCATCATATTCATAATATTATTAAAATAAATGTGATGGGTTTGTGGCATGATATTTTTCATTACAATCACAACTAACTATTTTCCTACATTACTAGATCTAAACACAATTTTCAAGGGTACTCAATAGTTTTTTTACTAATAAAAAATGAATAACACCTAAAATAGACCATGATCATGTCATTAAAATAATACTATAGATCCAAACACGTAAAAATATACCTTAAAGGTAATAATATATATATCAAAATGAGATGGAAAAAATGTTATAAGAATTTTTTGAGGTGGGTATTATTCTACAAAGCCAAAGTGATCATTCCTATTTAGTGGTGATGATGTGGAAGAATAATGGAACTTATGCCATGTTTGTAGACTACTAAGAACTACAAGAATACAACAAAGATAAGTTTCAAATTTTGATAATTGGTGATTTTTTAGATGAGTTACATGGTGTTGTATATTTTAAAAAACTTGATGTTGTATTAGGTTATGATCAAATAAAAATCAAAGGTGAGGATATAAATAACATATATTTATAAACCCATGAGGGACACTATGAATATTTGGTGATTCTCTTCAACCTCACAAATGTAGTATCTAAATTTTAGACTTTGATGAACTCTATATTTTTTTCCATTTTTGCATAAATTTATATCGATGTTTTTAAATAACATCTTAAAATATATAAAACATTGGAATAATGTTTCTAACATGTGAATTAGTTTTTTCAAAATCTAGAGTAACATAAAATGTATTTCAATCCTTCCAAGTGTTCATTTAGAGTCAATGAGGTGGAATACTTGTTAAAAATGGTAGTCATTCCAATCCTAGAATTTGAAGTGTTTAAAATAAAACATCACAAAGGAAGCTATAGATATAAAATGGAAAAAAAAAGGTAGATCATATATAGTAAAAAATGAAGCATATCAAAGCATGCGAGTGCAATAGGTAATCACTTTCTTATATAGGCAAGACAAAACATAGAACTAGATAAACTGGCCTATGTGGGATAAATCCTCACATAGGAAAAACTCACTACAAGATGGAAAAGGTAGATAAGACACTAAAAAATTTGAGAAATGCATACTCTAACATCCCCTAGGTAAAGTCAGGGGCTAACAAAAGATAAAAAAGAAATAGTGGCATATCCAAAATATGAGTCCTAAAAACTAAGCCTGATAAGATACTCATGTATAATATATATCCATGAAATTAATATGGAAGATGTACTAATGAAATCCCCCCAAGGAAAAATTATGAAACCCCAAGCATGCCACATAACTCAAGGAAATGAGGTGATGAAAAAGGCTTCATAAAGATGTCTGCAACCTATTGTTGAGTCAAAATGTAGTCTAAGCTAAGAATGCCATATTGAATGTGCTAAATAATGAAGTACATATTTACCTCAATATGCTTGATCTATTGATTCTCAACTAGGTTACATGAAGACAAAATCTATTAACAACTAATGAAGCCAAAGAACCTACTAAAGGACTCTAATTGTTGCCTTGTACTCAAACTCTATAGATGAAAGTGTAATATCCTAATGCTTATTACACAACCAAGTAATAGGTGAAGAACCAAGAATAAATTTGTATCTAGAAGTGGAATACTTGTCATCAAAAAAACTTTCCAAATTTGAATAATTTTATCCATCCAAATAAGTATAACCCTTGGTGTAGATCAATAAAAAATGAGTAGTGCCTCACAAATATCTCAAAATCCTCTTAGAAGCCTACGAATGACTATCATGAGGGTGATGTGTAAGCCTAGATACAATCCTAAATGCAAATGAAATTTTAGGGTGAGTATGGTTCAAATACATAAGACTCCATACCATCTAACTATATAATGTAGGATCACAAAGTCAAGTAGTACATGAGGTAGTGAGATTCAATCCAAACTAAAAGAGAGAAGGATTTGACTTGTAATTATCCATGAACAAATACTGAAGTAGATCAAGTGTGTAATTATAATGACTTAAATAGATCCCTATATTTGACTATTAAATATATAAACCAAAGAATAAATATAGAAGGCCAAGATCTATCATGTTTAACTGTGCTAAAAGTGTATGTTGAATAGTCTCAATCTAAGATTAGGAGCTACCTATGAGAAGTAGGTCATAACATACCAGACCAAAATAATAATGTACTCCTAAATACACTAAATATATACTATGGTATTAGAGTAGGAGAAATCAAATCCAATGGATGGAAGAAATGAATCCAACTTCTCATACCAAGCCTGAGGGGCCTATTTGAGATCATAAAGAGACCTCCTAGGTTTACAAACAAGAGAAGAATTGTGAATAAACCTAATAGGTTGTTCCATTTAGAGTTCCTCATGAAAGTCTTCATATATGAAAGCAATCTTGAAATATATTTGATAAACTGGCCAACCTTGTGATATAATAAGTGAAAGTACAAGATAAATAGAATCCATCTTGGCAATTGGTGATAAAGTCTCAAACTAGTTAATACCTTCAACTTGTGAGAATCCCTTTGAAATAATACATACCTTATATTTGTTAATATATCCATCAGCTACATACTTGGTATGGTAAATCCATTTTAATTTAACAAACTTTATTCCCTTAGGAAGAGTGACCAAATCCTAAGCATTATTCTTCTTCAATGAAGAATACTCATTTATCATCACATCTTTCCACTCATGTATCCCATGTGCTTGTGAAAAAGACTATGGATCCACAAAGAATGACTGACACACTATCCCAATACATAGAATGTGTATGATAATCTTGAGTAGGTGTAATATATTTTATGAATGGTGTTGCCTCAAAAACTATACTAAGATCCCACATAGGCATAGAGGCAACATCAGTGTGAACAAGATCCTCATCCTCTATAACCTCCTTAGGAATATCTTGAATTGGATCCTCAAAGAATGAATCTTTGAGAGGAGATGAATCATGGAAAGAATAATAAAAATACATGGAATAATATGAATAATCATGAGATGAGAAATGTTCATCAAATTGTACATGAGCTCAAAAATTAATGTCATGAATATCAAGGTATAAAATTTGATAAGCTCTCATGTCCTCACAATATGTTGCAAAAATCAAAGGTTTTATCTTCTTGTACAATTTTTTCCTTTTATTATTTGATATAAATTCCCAAGAAAGGATCCCAAAGACTTGAAAACATGAGATATCAGGCTTGGTTCTAGACCAATCCTCCTCTAGATTCATATGCTCAAGTGATTGATGTGGTGTGCAGTTCTAAATATAGTTTGTAAAATTTACTACCTCTTCCCAAAAGATAATAGGTAAATCCCATGAATGAATCATGAATTTAGTCATATCCTTTGGAGTTTGGTTCTTCCTTTTTTCTAATCCATTTTTCTATGGATTATGTGTAATATAATGCTAGTGAGAAGTACCATGGGTTGCTAAAGATTCCATGAAATCTCGACTAAAGTACTTCCCCCATTATTTATATGAAACTTCTTGATGTAACTTGATGACTATTTCTTGACTAAAGCCTTAAAGAATTTGAAGTGATCAAAGACATCACTCTTGAACAGGAGGAAATAAACCCAATTAAGCCTTAATAAATTATCAATGAAGGTAAATGGATACTTACCTTTGTTAAAAGGAGTAGGAAAGATAACTAAATCACTGTGCACAAATTCAAGTGGTGAAAAAACTCTCATGGACATGCCTTTAGGAAACAAATATTGATTTTGTTTGCCCAATGCACAACTAGGGAGACTCCATCAACACATGAAATTATAGGAACACCCTCTATTATACTATGAGTGCTCAATTCCATCAAATATATATAGTTGAGGTGTTCAAATCTCTCATGCTAAATATGACTCTTAGAATCTGCATGAGAAACTAAGCACATCCCTAAATGAGGAGTATAATCAAAAGCCTCAAAATAATAAATTTGATAATTATGATCAACAACACTCTATTAAAAGATTGTATGTGGCTCTAATAAATCTCTAACTTTTTCACCCTATGGTGTGAAAGTCATTATCTTACCTTGACTAGAATGACCAATCTAATACACTAATAATAGATTAGTGGTGATGTATATAATATATAATTCATCATTGATGTGGCCACCATATAGATGTATGCCATCCTTACCCTCAAGATAAATGAAGGAAGAATCTCCAAACTCAATGTTGGAAGTCTAACTTAGACTAAATGATACAAAGGACTCCTTAGTATAATTCATATGGTGTGAAGTACCATAATCTATAATGCAAATGTATAAAATATGTAATTATGATATTTTAACAACATTAAGTGTTTTCACATGCTCATGACATGGAGGAGTGGATATATAAATCTTGTATTTCCTAATAACATCCTAGAAGGTTTGCATTCTCTTGAAACACCTAGACTCTTCATGACTATTCCACCCACAATAGGAGAAAGATAGGTTAGGTTTATTTTTGGATTTGGAAGATGGTTTGGGTTTATATTAGGTAGGTTGGTGGGCTTAGATTAATTTTGAGGTGGAGGAGGAGTGTTTTTCTTCTTACCCTTAGATTTTGCATTAGACTTAGGATGTGAGGCCACTAATGCCTTCTAAGAGGTAGAAGACTCAAGGTGAGACAATTTAGATTCTTCCATAGTGAGACTCTCATTAAAAACTCTAAATATGTCATTCTGAATGTGGTACCTAATGCATCCATATTAGAGAAAAAGGTAGAAATAAAGATTTGGAAAGGGCCACTTAACATAGACAAGATTAATTATACACACTCTTCATCACTTTTATCTTAGCTACTCCCATTCAACTATGTCAACAAATCCTTAAAATTTGTAAAGTAATATACAATGGAATTAAAGACATCTTGATCTAGTGAAGTAAGCTCCACTTCAAGTTGCATCACTTATAAGTGGTATACTTCCCTAAATAAACCCTTTAACTTTGTCCATATTTTGAATGGACAATCACACCCATAAAAATGAAACAAGATAGTATCACTCACATATCCCCCAATCAAGCCCATACATTTTTAAATTTTACATTAATGCTGAAATTTTTCAAATTCTCATGTGAATTGTGGTTGTGTTTCATTCATTAGGGACCATAATCCTTTGCTCTTTATGTTTGTTTCCATTTGAGGTCTCCATGTTTTCTAGTTATCTGTAGTGAAAGGCTCATAATGGTCAACACTATAATTAGAAACCATGATAACTAATAACCAAGAGAAGAAATAACGTAAAGGGTGCACAAAATCAACACTGAGACAACCCCCCAAAAGATTGTATTATAGGACCCCCCAATTTTGGCACTTTATAAACATAGTGAATGTTTACAATTTAATGATATCAATGGATAGATATTATAAAAACACACACTATTAAAAAATATAACTAAAATATAAGTTACGGTTCAAAAGTTATAAGTGTTATGATTTATTGTAAGATGGGTCAAAATAAGTTAAAAACACTACTCACTAGTTTTTGAGACCAAATCAGAAAATAACATAGTCGTCCAACCGCTTGTTGGAACCATAATTTTTATACAAACTCAAAAAATCCAATTAAAGTGAGAATTAACTAGTTGGGTAATCCTTATATGCATGCAAATGAGCTGGACTTCCTCTTAATAAAAATATAGATATTAAGGCAAATAAAATGAATGAACAACCTCTTTCTAGAGGAAAGGAATGGTGGTTACTATTGTTTTTATTTTAGATCCCTCCAAGGGTCTTAGTTTAATATATCTTCCAACTCCTTTGATATTTTAGTAGTAAAAACAAACTCCATTCCAACCAAAGTGCCTTAGCATAGAAGATGACGCCCCTTGCTTGTGGAAAATAATGCCTCTATTTTACTTCAACTGCTTAGATACAATGTGTGTTAGATATCAATGCATATAAAAGTTGAAGGAAAGGAGGGATGCCACAATAGTTCTAAGAAAGTTTCTTGTATCAGAAAAAGAAGATGACACCTTTCATGTGAATGCCTCAACATGTAGATAGATGACATCAAGGGAATAAATATTGGTCTAAAACATAGGTCTCTACAACTCTTAAGTGCCAAGGTCAGGCTTCAATGCCACTTTTTGGTAGATCTAAAAATTAGGTTAAAAGGAAAAGAAACATGCCAATATTGTGGCTTTTAATGCTTCATACTAAAATAAAACGTAGATTTGAATATCCAAATAAACATAGCATAAAAAATACAACAAAAGTGCTAAAATCAGAATTCCAATGCCTCTTTCTCGTAGATAGGTAGATCTGAAACACTACTCAAATTTTCAATGCCAAGTTATAGATATTCAATGCCAAGGTTATAGATAATGATGTCACTATGCAGATATTTAAAAAAGAAGTACTAAGATCAAATCAAGTTTGTATTTTTACAATGCCTAGTTAATCTTAAATGCCTTGGTAGAATAAAGTATTCCAATGCCTTAGATCTTTATTTATTAATATTTCTCCCCAATGCTCATATTTGTAAATTACAGAAAAATAATAGAAAGAATAATGGCTATATTTGAAATGTCTTGAAATGTAAAGCTCATCTCTTCTCCTTAGCTTCTTTTCACTACTTCAAAAGCACTATAATCTTTGAAAAGCAATAAAATCTTCAAAAAGTCTAAAAAGAGGCACTAAAGGGCACCAAAGTATTCTCATTGCCTCACTCCTATGCTTCCTCTCCATGACAAGGGAAGAAGCAATGACAAGAGTGAAGTAGAATAAAATTATCTAAATTGTAAGCTAATGAATGGTTATAACTTCTTCAAGGCTTTGATACCATGTTAGAAATGGTAAAGGCATTTTAACCCTTGAATATAAAGTGTTGGTAACATAACATCGCAAAAGAATCTATAAATATGAAATGCAAAAAAAATGTAGATCATATATATTCATAAATGAAGCATATCAATTCATTCTTAAATAATAGGTAGGCACTTGATTATATAGGTAATGAAAAACATAGAACTAGATAAACTAGCTTATGTGGGATAAAGCCTCACATATAAAAAATCACTACAAGATGAAAAAGCTAGATAAGACATTAACAAATGTGAGAAATACACATGAGATACATACTCTAATAGTACCTAGGTCACATTGTTTTCCATAAATATATAAAGGTATATCCTCACAAGATTAGGGTGTATAAATTTTTTATTAAGACTCATAAAAATTTGGATTAGTATTAACCAAGACAATAACCCACACCAAGGTTATATGAAAACATAATAATACAAATGTCATTATTTGAAAAACATTACAATCATCCCTCATTAATAAAGTGATGGAGATCCTCTTATTTTATAGAGAAGAGGTATATTATTTTACTAATAAATATTTCACACTTTAACCAACATCTAAAATGAAGTGGTTATAAAACTTTGCATGTGATTTTAACTAAAAGAATAGTTTTAGGCTTAAAGATACAAAATAATATTAGGAAAATAATATAGTCCAAGTTATTAAGATACCTATAGTCTATCCCAGTTCAATCATACCCAAATTAAAATGAGAATGCTCTGTTTACACCAAAATACCCCCACAATATTGACTTGGGAAAACATGAGAATAATTATAGAATGAGTCTTGACCATGACATAATGATGAGTTACACATGTAAAAATATCAATATAATATAGTGTAATATTGAGTTTTCATATGGATTCTAATCCATACTGTCAAAATGCATGGGTGTTGTGTCATTTTAACTACCAAGTAAAACTAATCACTAGTGCTCTATATGAGGTTCACTCAAAAGAAACACTAATTTTTAAAATATGGGTATAAAATATCCAATGAATAATTATAAACCCATCCCCCCATAATGATCAATTTTGTGGAATATGGTGATAGAATTAGATATCTCTCATGTTTTGATTGAATAATGTTGAAGTAGATTATGTTCTACAAAAGTGGTGAGGTACATAAGACTAAATGGTAGGTCGATCCACATTTAGACAAGGTTGTGTATAATTATAATGAACATTTGGTGAAAAAATCAATATAACTATCAAATTGGTAAAAACACACTACTAAAAATGAAATTCTAACATTAAATAGGGATGTTAAAAGTCACTCACAATAGGCAGATATTCATACTATTAATAAATATGTGGAAAATACATAAGATTAAAAAATTTAATATCATAAAAATATGGTACATACTAAAATCCTCATATGGGTTTTAAAAAACAAGTTCCTAATAATAAACCCATATTCAAGTAAGGAATTTATCATGATTATTTTGTAGAAAATTGAACATCATGTGCTTGTAAAAGTGCTCATTTATAAAAATATAAACATCCTAAAAAAATGAAGTGAGACACATATGAATGGGCCTAAGAGGTATAAAAAGTATGGCATGAATAGGAGTGGTAGAAAGACCTAACTAGAAACAATACAATGTGAGAACCTAATAAAAATTGTTTACATGAGTGGTATGAATCCAATACTTAAAAAAAAGTTTAAATGTGTAGAAGGATTTTTATTTATAAAAGTCACAAAAAATGAGACAAAAATTTCCTCAATATTATCTTGACAATGAGGTCATGTTAGTTACCATATAAAAATAGAGGAAAATACATACATTTTCATTAAATAAGAACCATGTAGATACATATAATGCAAAAAATCATGAAATATCAAAATAATATTCACCAGAAAAAATATTACCAGTTATCCTAGACTATATTATTTACCAGTAGTGTCCTCGAATAAATTTTAGCTCTATTTTGAGTATGAAACTCCTCTAGGTGGTTATATTTTATCTTTTTGGGTCAGATTATGTGTGAAAATAGTTTCATAATTCAAATTTGAGATCACTATATATAAAAACCCCTTAGGATCATCACAGGGATGCACATTCATAAAAATAAAATGATATACAAAGCTAAAATAACATCTATCTTACTATTATTCTACTATATCATAGATATAATGTTTTATAAAGAATATATTTAATTTTATGCTTGCACCAAAAGAGGAGATATGAAAAAATGTATTTAGGCTTGTATTCACATGATTTGGCACACACACACACATTAGTGAGAGAACTAAACCTAGTTTGAGTCCTTTTTGGATTGTTGTAATATAGGAGATGCTTAATTATTCAATGAGGATGGCCAAGGATAATGCAACACATCATTTTAAACCCATGTTATAGATTATCTTGGTATAAAAAGTGTAAACTATTATTTTGAACAAAATATGGGGAAAGTAAGGATTCATTCAAATGAATGAAGACTAATTTAAAAAAAAGAGATATCTAAAAAATTTGGTGCATTGATCTAAGTAATTATAGACCAACACAACCAACATAGATAGTACTAGTAGACCATAGACAATATTAGTTTCTACATGTGTCTAAGTTTCACTAGTAGTGTCCTTGTAGGTTTTAATGGTATGTTTTCTATTTTGAGCCATCACAAAGACAATAAAAACTACATTGAGTGACTGTGACATAAGTAATGACAAATATAAATTATGAAATCAACTAAGTGACATATCTCCTATTCTTTTCTTCATTTCCATATTTAGTAAACACAATCGATGTCTCTTGAAAAATTTAGATTTATATGTTTGTGCTCTATATTATATAATATAAATTTAAATAGTTTTATGTTAGTTAGATAACATAAATATAAAAATAATAAAAAATAAAAATAATCTAAATTTTTTAATATCATGACAAAATAGGCAGTTTTAAAATAAATTCATGTTAAATGAATTATATTTTGATAAAAATAGTCATGTGGAAGTTTATAAACAAATAGGACCATGGACAACTCATTAGGACAAACTTTTGATTTATATAGGAGTCATGGTTTCCTAAGATTCTAGACCCACTTTTGGTCTTCAATATGACTAGAAATATAAAAGACCATAAAAATGGTACACTATCTCTCTCATTAGCTATGGCCCCTTATAAAATAAAATTACACCTCATTAAAATCATATATCCCCTATCATTAAAGTATTACTCTTATATTTCAAAAAATACCCTTATAAATAAGACCCCTCACCCCATAAAATGTGTGTCCTCACCTTTGCACTTAAAAATATGCTATTTAATAACATCACCCCTTTATATATTCACCATTTGATGTAAATTAAAAGGTAAAGGATAGTTATTTTTTACATTTTATAGTTTTTATTACTAATAATAATTATTTTTAAATAGAAAATAACTAAAAAATTAAATCATTTTCTTAAATGTTATTTTTAAAAATGTGGGGTGTCAATAATATCCATAGTGACTATGTCATAGGTAAGGTCCACATGAAAGGAGGAGTAATAAACACATATGAGATGAATGTGAGTAGGTGTAGGGATGTCAAGAAGAGAGTGCATTTAAATACATGATAGATTCAAAAAAAAAGGTAACACCCATATGGAATCAAATTAGGGTATGATGATAGATATAAAAACACTAAATAAATGTATAAGCCATGAGTCATGGACAAAAGAACATAATAGTAGAGAGTAGGGTAATTTATTAGAGGAAATGTCTTATAGGAAAAAATTGAATGATGGTAGGTTCAATCTGGTGGTTTCGTAAAGATCAAAGAGTGGAGATAATAAGGAAGAAATGTAGTAGAGGTGCCATCAAGGATAAAGCCAATGGGTGGTAATAAAAATGACCTATTCCAATAGAGAAGTATATGACATATGTATATATGCAATAGAAATAAAAAAATAAGAGATCATGGTTAGTGGCTAGTAATTTAGGTGGCACACACTATTTAGGTAACAAAAAAGGAGCAATGACAAGTTATAAAGTGGATGTGTGCAAGTAAATTAATAGGAGACAATATCTAATAGAGATACTTCAAATTTTAATAGAGGATACATGATTAATATATTGCTAGGGATGATAGGTTATATGGTGAGAAACAATAGTGGAATAATGTTATGATACATTACTGATAGTAATAGATAGTGTGACAGAGGTAGTTGAGAGGAGGATCTTATGGGTTTGAAATAGGGGTAATAAAGGATGATAAATGTGAAAATACATTGAAAATAAACCTTTATTACTACATTAGTATCCAAATTTTATTACATTTCATGATATTAAGTGTGTGGGTATGAACACATCGATCATTTAGGTAGCTATATTTACCACATGAACAACCATCTCGAGCCATCCAATCCTTTCTAAAGAATTATTTTATTTTTAATTTTAACACTTGGTATAAATTCCTCTTATCCAAACTTTTAAAAGACTAATATTCATTCTAAAAACACCCTAAATTATAAACAATACCTCTATAAATTTACCAAATTTTTATGAATAAGAAAGTCCATTGCCAAAAAATTCTAGCTATTGAAAATAGAAATTTATTTTTTGATGTCCAAAAAAATGTAATGACAATTTTCATAATGGGTTTGGTCCATTCCAACACAGTGTAAGGGATTAAATTTTATAAAAATTAACTAAAATTATGCCCTAATAAAGACATAAATAATGGTAGGATTAAGCCATAATAACATTGTTACAATGTAGAAATTTGCACTAGGACTTCTAAGCCACTAGATCAGTGTCAATTGAGAGATTAAACTATGTGAAGAAAATATGAAAATATAAATATATAGCTCTAATTATATGATAAATATTAAAGTCATCCCTCTTTACTAGAGTGAGGGATAAGCCCTTCTTTTGTAAATAATGGGTTGTAAACACCTAAATTTGGTATTAGACACTTTTATAAAATCAATTTTGGCATAATTCAAAATAATTTGACATAAATATATTTGAATCTTGTGCATAATTTCCCCTATCCATATACCTACAAATTTTGTTGGTGAACCAAATTTACTTGATACAAATATTCAAGATCAATCTAGTCTTTGTAATAACCTTATAAAATCCTAAAGAGACTATCTCAAAAAACCAAATCACTCATTTTCACTCTTAGGAAAATACTAAAAATAGTTGGATATTTGTAATTTTGTCACAATTATTTTCATCTACAAGTAATTTATAGGAACATTAAATTGATATTCTTCAAATTTATAAGTCTCTATTATGTCATTCTAGACATGTTTCATGGGTTAATCATAGCTAAAAATATCAAAGAGTTAGATATAAAAAAAATAAACTCCCAAGGTTTCACCCATTTTTGAAATTCCTAAAAAAATTATAATTATTTTATCATTCTCTTGATACATTATCAAAAAAGAATAAATATCTAAATTTCCATCAAAATAATAATCCCAAATCCAAGTCTAGATACAAACACAATTCAAACTTACATGGTAGTAAGTGTCAAAAATCAACCATTGTATTTCATTCTATATTGATCATAATGAGCCACACACACACCTAAGTGGGATAAATATGTGTGTTTTGAGACCTATTCAACATATTATAAATCATGTAAGACTTAATCACTCAATAAGGAGTGGTTGAGGCTACCCAAAATACTATCACCCTTTGCAAAGGTCATCTTGGTGTTTAAATTGAAATTAGAGTTTCAAATAAAATATAATAAAAATATATATCAAAACATATAACTAAAGTCAAGCATACACACATGCTGAATCTAAATGTGTAGGATTAGTGGTTTAAGGTGAAACATACCTATAAATTCAATATGGATAGTATTGGTAGGACCTAGATAGTACCAATCACTATAGATATTTGAGTTTCACCAATAGCATCCGTGTAGGGTTTAAATTTTATTTCTTGATTAGAGAGGTTATAAAATAGAAATAGATCATTTTAATGGATAAATCCAAGAATATTTATAAAAATAAAATCATAATAAGAACCTTTCTACCATAATACTTTTTCATTTTCAACTATATAAGTAAAGCATAAATCATTACATTTAAAATTTTTTATTGTCATATTTTATATAGTTTAAATATTCATAAATTTAATTCATTTATATCACATTAATAACAAAATAAGTAATTTTTTTGGTAAACATGATGACATAATTTAGCATAAGAAATCATAGCTATCTTCTATCTTAGGGTTTCATAATTTATTAGGGTGTCAAACTTATCTTGGATAAGGGTTTGAATTTTAAATTGTATTATTGATTTACCTATAATAAGGAATAATATATGTATTTTTACATAGCTTTATTAATGTTTTCATGAATATATTCTATGCCATATAAGAAGGTTAGATATCATATACCTATAATTAGAAGTTATAGGTTAGGTGGTATTGCAATTTGTCATATTTAGATTCATTTGATACAATTATATTTTAGTGTGACTTAAAATTGCTAAAGTTAATGAAACACAACTTATTTCATCTATTGATGAGAATATTGATAAAGAATTCATAGATTTAGAGGAATGTGTTATCAATAATGGTAACCCTTATATTGAAACTTCTTATGAATATAATATGAATATAATAATTAATATCATGGTTGAATACATGAAAATTAGTTTAATGGTGTATATCATGCATATGTATAAGCAATCTCAGTTTAAAAAAAATTGAATCAGTATGCAACATAATTACTTAATTAAAATCTTGACCATTATTGTATAGGTGAAGAATAAAAATAATACCATGGAAGCTACATCAGAGGAAAAACATGATGAACTATTGAATGATACTAATCCAAAATTTAGAGGAATATCTTATAAAATAGGTGTTCAATCCATTATTTATACTACTACTATTCATATGTCTATTCCCATGGCTATACAAGGGTTACCTAACCTGGTATGGGGGAATAGAAATTAATCATAATTTATTTATGGTTATCCATATGAAACATAGTTTTTTTCTTCCTAAGCTTGATAATAATATGATATCACATATTTACACTCAATCTCCTATGCTTACTAATCATGATATTTTACAAAATATTATTGATCTTTAAGCCAATGATTCCCAATTAGAATGAGATTTTTATTAATATGATCTTTTGAAAAAATATCAATAATTATTACACAAGTTGATTATTAGATCAACCAAGATCTAGTTAATAACATTAAAACCATAGAGCAAATAAATGTAAAATGAAACAATAGTACCTTGTGAGTGAAGAAATACACAAAGAGAGAGATGAAAGTTGATAAGTGGGGAAATATTCAAATTAAAAAAATCCATAAAATATATTATAATCCTAGTAAAAAATTTAAATCCAAAAAAAATATAAATAAAAATCTAAGAGAAATAGAGAAGAGTGGCCTTAAGCCAAAAGAGGTATCACAATATTTCAAGATCAAGATTTTTTTAGGAGAGAGGAGGAGATTGATATTTAAATAGAAAAAGAGGAAGGATGAGGAAGTTATTAATAATCCCATGACCTTATAAGTCATACTTGGTGTGTTCTACATGTCCTACTCCTAAATAGAGTGGGGGCAAGTGTGTGACATGTGGGGTGATGAGTTAATTGTGCAAGAAACTCCCAAATCCTATAAGTGCACAAGAGAGGTGAGAGACACCTCATAAATCTAGGATACAATAAATTTATTATAATAATAAGTTCACACCTAAAAGAGACTTAATAAAAAATAACTATCCTAAAATAACTCAAATAAGGTTAAGCTACAACACTCCTCATTAAGCTTAATTTGGGGTAAAAAAGTGGAGAAACCCTTTTATGGAAAAGGAAGGGATCTGAAATTACATAATACTCCCCCTTAATATAAACTTCCTTTAAGAGGAACTATAAGAGTTACAGAAATTATAATAAGAAAAGGTGTTGCAAAAACTGACAAAGATGAAGATGTGATCATCAAAAATATCCATAAATCCTTTTCAGGAAAGATGGTCAGTACAAAATGGAACAAGGACCAACAATAAGGAGACTAATCCACTATAACTTGTAATACAAACAAATTAACATCAATATTTCAAGTTTATTAACCAATATGCCATAAAATCATCTACACGCAAATAATGTACTAAAATAATATATAATAAAGGAAAAGTGAGGTAAAGACAACTTTCATCACAAAGTGTGAAATCCAACGCTCAAAAAATTAATTGAAATGAGATTTATTAGAGCATATTTCATTTATAAAAAAATTAATAAATTCATAAAAAATATTGATTTTATCAAAAGGGATACAAAGAAGATATGTCACTTACATGTGAAAAATCTTAAGAATGATCATACAAATATACATCAATGTATCTTGAAGATAGATTATCTTTAGGTATCTAAATAGTTTTAACCTTAAAAGGTAGGTGTTTTAGTCATTTATAACAATGCAAAGTGTCATCAATGGATTAATCACAAGATATGCATGGATGCAATTTTTAAAATTTAGAAATAGGATGCCTGTGTTTTCCACAATGCTCACAAGTTTTACCAGTTTTAATGAAATCATGAGAATTACAAGCATTATAATCAAAATATATTGCATTATAAGTCCTTTAGTATGGAGGATAATAAAATTTCAAATTCATATTAGAAACATTGGAATCATTAAGACCAATAGCTTTAAAATTTGTATTAGATTGAAGTAAAAGGGGTTCAATAATACAATTTTAAAACTCACCAAGAAAACCACATGTGTATCCCATAAAGTTCATAATGTGTACATCAGGGTTGGTAGAAGGAGTGTTCATATAATTTTGTTGAAAATAACATTTAAGATCATCATTAAAGATATGATCATGTGTAAAAGACACAAATTTTGAATTTAAAGTGTTAAGAGATTGTTGCATTTTCTTTGCATGCTCATGAAAATATTTTTGTAAAATATTAATAATATCATTTTGACAATGCACTTGATGTTTAAGAGAAAGAGTTTATTCATTTTCAAAATCAAGAGTTTGTGTGATGTTATTAAATTCCAATTTGAAATCCATTCACTAAAAAGATACATTTACAAATTACCTTAGGTAATAATTTGAGATGAAACAAAATTTAAAAATATTAGAAACTAAAATACTTAGAAAACTAAAAGCTAATCACCAAATCAAATTTAAATTACTATTAATTCCTTTTTTAAACATGTTTTAAGACTGATTTTATGTTCATGTGGCTTTTAAAAAACACTTGATGAAAAAATGAGTATACTTTAAAAAAATAAACCTCATAGTAAAATGGTTTATGATTTTGACAAAAAATAATTTTTATAAAATTAATAGCTATTTGTATTAATTTTTAAATGTAAGTCCACACTATAATACCAACATTTCTTTAAGAAAAAAATGTTATGGTGTTGTAAATGTTAGAGGTACAATCACTAAGGTTAGGGGGGGGAATTAGTGAGCCTAGATATTCCAAATTTAATTTCTATCCTTTCAAAGTCTTAATAAATTACAAAAAGCATTCATGAAGTATACACATGATTAATATTAATCAATAATAGATACAATGTAAGATCAAACACATAAGACATGACATATGTGGGAAACCCTCTTGGGGAAGAAAACTCACTAGAACCTATAATTGGACGATTATCCTATATTAATAGAAATAATTTAAACTAGCTACAATTGATCAAGGAACTACCACACCTTATTTAGTGAGACTACCATCCAACAAGGTGCTACAACACCTGTCTAGTTGAGCAACCATAACAACTAGACTTTTATAAAGCTTCACCTTGCAAGGAGGCTATAAACTCCTAGATGTTGAGAATCCATAATAATAACTATGAACACAACATCTCCTAAACACTAATTTCCTACTAATCTAATTGAGATACAAATTATATCAGCTCTCTTCAACTTTGTACACTTAAAGCATCCAAAACATCCTTTTGGATCACCCTAGACCTCTTCTCTCATCCTCAACCTGCAAGAGAAATATTATGACATTAGAAACATGACCCATGGGTCATACACATAGTCCTCAATCTGATCTACTAATTAACTCATCAACTGGTCACTTTCCCTCTCTTTCACTCCATAACTCTAACATACACACTCCTCTCATAAGTCTAGAAACCATCACATTTAGTTTCACTATTTATAAATCATTCATGATCATCACCATCTTGGTTAGAAAATAGGCATGACTTAACCATTAAGGCATATATCACATAGAGACACATCGAAATACCATCCACATAGGTTGGCTATATCACCCATGGGTCACCTTTAAGTAACTACACCTTTCAATTAGGCCCTTGTAGCCCTTATAGGTTTCATGGAGACCTATTCACCCCATTAACACAATAAAAAGCAAAAAAAAATATAAGACCAATTCAAAATTCATAGGTCCAATTTAACTAACCCCTTTATCATCCTCTAATGATCATAGTCATCATTTCACTCTTTTGTACAAGCTCAATCAACTCAAACATTAGTCTTGTTCATAAGGACACCATGGACGAACACATAGTCAACTTTTTAATCTTTTTTCATACTCAATATAGATTTTTCACACATATAATATCCATACATATTATCCTCATGTATTTTAAAACATTCCCCGATATCTAATTCATCATGAAACATTGAAATAACATCAATACAAGCTCAATTATCCTTATCGGTTCACTTATAGAGCAAACATGAAAACATAGTCAACTTTAAACCTAAATATATTTGATTGTATACACTTTGATATATTTAAATTTATATTTCTAAATGAGCCTTCAAGTCTTATACAGATTCATTTTTTACACCATTGAGAAAATTCTATCTATATAAAAAGATATGGCCCATAAACTAGACACTAGACACTAGTCCTTTCTTTGTTAAATTCAAATATTTGAATTCAAATGGTCATAGTTAAACTTTAGACACCATGTTATCATATCATGTCCTCAATACTTAGATTAAATACACACCATCAATAATATTAAAAATTTATCTCATATTTCACCACTACCTAAATGTTAAAATTTGAACAGTTGACCTCATCTCGTGTAATATTGTAATCTTGATCACACACGCCCGTCGATATCTTCAATATTGTCCTTGCTTTAACAATGATAGAAAACTATCACTTTAACCTCTTGAATTTAATATTCACCATTTATATCAATTATTATAAACACCCATGCACTATTTATCCTTGGATGAAGATTGATATTTATCTCTACTCAATTTTAAACACTAAACACTTGGCACCATCTCGTTGCATCTTCATATCTTGGAATAAGCATGCTCTGTCAATCTCCTATACATAGCTCAGTCTTTATCTATGTTAAAAATTTGATAACTTGAGATAATATCACTCAATATGAACCATTATATAAATATATACTATCACTTGTGAATCATTGGATCTTCATTTGGTCTTAATATTTATCTCTTTTAAAATCTACTAATTATGGAAACCATTGCAATCTGCCTAGGTGGCCAACTTTGGACCTCAAAAACATTTTATTCGGTTAGATGAATGATCTAAAATTTGGAACATTTTATCTCATCACATGGGAAATTCCAACCATATATCAATATAATATTTTATCCTTAATATGTGTGAGATATAATTCCATTAATCTGCTCACTCAAAATTTTCTACCATATAGCCAACTATGCCTAGAACTTCCTAGAAATCCAACTTTGCACATGCATATATTTTTATGCACTTCATCACATGACCTAAAAGTAGTAAATTATAAAATAGGAAAAAATTTAATAAGCCCATATGATAAAATTATATTTACACCTTCACAAGTGTGAAATATAACACCATAAAAATTCCTACTTAGCTTTTTATTGCCACATTGCAAATTTTGCTAAGTATGGGAAAACACTTTGAAACTACTTATGAGACCAACTTTATACTTTCATATCTTATATTGAACTTTATTTCATGACCTTAAAATTAGTGCATAAAAAATAGGCACAAATTTTATCATAACCATATGACCAACTCCCCCTGACTCATCCACACGTGGCAATGGTGATGATAGCAAACTTACTTAAATTTTATGCCGCTAGACCCAAAATATATAGATGAAAAAAATGATCAACTAGATTAAATCCACTCATATAAAAAATCACTCAAATCATCCTTTACCATTTATAGGACCCATTTCACATTATCAATACTTCAGACTCATCCCTAACCATATCAAACTATGCCAAAACTAAATATCAACCAAGCATACAAGGACAAAGCACATTGCACACTTTGTCATTGTCACTTATATGATCAAGGCACTTCATCCACTCACTTAGACACATCCATGACATCATTGAAAATTATCCAATAATATCCCCCTTTATCATTGATGTCAACACCCATCATAAAATAATATATGGCTCACCTTACTTTTCTCTCTTCAAGCACTCATAATAAGAACATTCACCCCCTTTAACACAATGATTCAGTGGGCACTAAATAATATTAAGGACCTAAAAATACCACCAATAGGATAATAATATCTTATAAAGATATTAAAAACTCCCTCTTACCTTGAGACTACATTTTCTTACCTTGACAACTTCCTCTTTCTGCATGCCAACACTCTTCTTCAACCAAGTACTGCAACCAATGAAGAAAGAACACACAATTATGACTATATTTAATCAAGTCATCATACCAAACTTCTTGAAATATAATTTTTAGTATATATTACCACATATTCAATATGACTGAAGCATCTCACATATGCTTTCCCTCACATCATGAAAAGCTCCTCAAGTCATTCAAGCTATCTGAGTTAGCTCCCCCTAACTCTAGGCATACCACCTTTTAATTCT
This sequence comes from Torreya grandis, assembly GCA_037957365.1. Classification (NCBI taxonomy): domain Eukaryota; kingdom Viridiplantae; phylum Streptophyta; class Pinopsida; order Cupressales; family Taxaceae; genus Torreya; species Torreya grandis. The sequence continues at coordinate 656,812 of JARHVA010006302.1, forward strand.
CAACCATGAAATAAAACATGATGAAAATATTTAATAAATATCTAAGAGGGACTCCCCCTAATATTTTTGAGCCATTTCACCACTAGAGCATCTTCAAATATCGATACACCATGAATAATCAACACACATGATTACTAGCCTCTTCTATCAAGCCACCTTAGGGAATACCAATAGAACTTCATGCCACTCACCAAATAGGAAACATGTTCTAAACCAACTTGATAATTCACCTTGAAACATACATACCTTACTATTTTGGAGAAATTGAGAAAAAAACACTCTTCTTCACACTAGGCCTATCTAATCTCCTTATAGCCCTACCTGTAACTTGTAGAGCCCAAAAATTTAAGTAGACACACATTAAAGTCATTATAATTCATATCTATAGAAATATAGTATGCCCCCTCAATCTCACTAATTTTCAACAACTAGCTCAACCTATGCAACATACTTCCTTCATAAATCTACTAGCCAATTAGGCATCCATCTTGACAAAAACTTGAATAAATTAAAAAATAAAAATATTAAAATATATTTGAATCTTTATTTAACAACCCATTTATCCCATTTAATATATTAATAAGATTCATATCTCAAATCGTAAGGAAAACTATTTTTTTAGTAGATCCTAAAACCCTAGAATCTCAAAACAAACAAGGTCAACAAACCTCCATTTGGTAAACACCTTAATTTAAAATTTATTTCACACCTATAGAAAACCATCATAAAATTTTGGACCAAAATTTGAGACTCCATATCTTTGGGAACATTCACTTCCTATAACCCATTTTAGGCCTACTTGCCCTTAAGCCAAAACTTAGAAACTTAAGAGCACTCAAAAGTATTTAGTTTGACTTAAACATAACTTCAAACCACAAAACCACTTAGAGTAAGCTAGAATAATATCAATAGACCTTTTTGATCATCAAACTCTTCTTTTAATTTCATCAATCTCATTATGCCATCTGGAAACACCCATTTTGGCCTTGCATGATAGCTCCTTTACAAACCTCTAGAACAAGCTCATGAACTTTTTGTTCCTCTTAACCAATAACCTTATAATGATTAACATAATTATTGGTAACATAGGATCATCAATTCAATACAAAAATAGCATTTGTCTAAAATACCATTATAAAATCAACATATCTTTATATTGATTTGTCATTAAGATCTTAAACACACAAACTTGCTTCTCAATAAGAAAGATGTCTCCTAATAAGCATATGCAGAGACACCCTACTTCACAATGTCCTAAAATGGTGTAAAACTAGGAATTTCCAAAAACTCCTCATTTTCCTTCTCATCCTTGGTCATATTATACATGTAGTTCTTCTTTTTCTACTTAGGCTTAAGAGAAACACCTTACTAGACCATTACTAAATTTTCCTTGTCTTCTAAGATTGAATTGATAATACATGGAGACAACATAGATTCATGATATACCTTTTAATCTAAATAATCTACCTTACAATGAGGAACCTCATCACTAGGCACTGATAATTGATGTTCTTTGCATAACACATGCTCAATAATGGTAGGATGTTCACTTAGATCTATACACATCTCAAAACTAGCCTCAACTAGTACCTTGGTCCTCTCCTTAAACTCGATCTCTTTATGTAGAACATGAGTAGACAATGAGATCCCTTGACACTCCTTGTCTCTTTTAGTATTCTCCACCATACAAAATAGATAATTTGGACGAATATACCCATCATGGCTCATACTTACCACCTTTTATTTCCATGAGTTAACTTTTCTTCTTCCTTGTACTCTAGGAGCTTGATTAAACTCATTTTTACTTGATGAACTTTGCTTGTAGAATATAGCAATGTGACTAATCTTCTCACAGTTGTAAAAAACCATTCTTTTTGAAGTGAAATCAACTTGCCTTACCTGATATGGACAAAATCTTGCAATGTGTCTTATGTCATAACAACTAAAACAAACTCTTTATTTTGAATAAGACTTGCCTTGCCTTACCTTATTTAGAGAGTGATTATAAAAGTATCCCTCATCAAGATAGTTGAAGAATTTAACATTATTCATACCTTTTGACTAATGACCCCCAATATAGCTCCATGAAAAATCATTTCTAACAGGTCTCTTCCATTCTCTAGCTATATGTCCAAAATGATAACATGTTTAATAGTAATTGTTGATGTTTTAGATTACACCTTACCTGAGTGGAATATTGTTCAAATATTTTACTCAAATCTAGTCCAACATGGGACTGATCTTAGGCTATGGGTATCCTAATAATGGATAAAACATCTAGAGAAGGTTAGGTTCCTTCTAGATCTATCACCTAAACTTAACCTAAAATAGTGCTTTCTAGGAAAAGGCAGAGATATTTTGATAATTACTTATAAAAACATGTAAAGGAGGTGATGCACCAGTAATGTCATTATTCATCCAATTTATCTAATCTTATAAAAAACAATGATGAGATTATATCTACAACTCTAAATGGCTATTTATGCATCAATATTTCATGTAGAGGTTCATCAAATGATCAAAACCCAAGGGAAGTGATAGAGAGGCTTGATTTAAGGCCCTAACTAGTCATTTTATCGACTTGATAAATTCAATCAAATGACATTAAACACTAAACATGACCTACATAATAAGATAATATAGTATCTAGGTGAGATCAAGATTTGACAAGGGAGGGATTTATATGACATATGTAAATCAATTTGACATTAAAACACTATACAAGAATAATAAGATATGAAAAAGAGTAATTTATTTATCTCAAGAGCTTACAAAGATAAAACTTAGGAAGAGTCTAGTCATGCCCAAGAGAGGGATTTTCAAGATTTTTTCAAGGTTTATATGTTTTTATTTATATAAAAATGGATTAGAGAGAGAAAAAGGGTAAATCAATATTCAAAATACTCTATTTTTCATAGAAAATTAGATTAGGCCTTTGTGACTCAAACATAATATCCTCAAAGAATTTATTAATCCACACAGTTTCATAACTTGAACTAACCACAAATTTATACAATTATTTTATTGAAGATAATGCCACTATATTTTTTAGTTTCCTCTACCATGAGAAAACTCCTAAACCAATAGTGAAAACATAACTTGTTGTAGATTTTCTTGAATCTACTGATCCTACCCAATCAGATTTAGAATATCCTAATAGCTCAAAATCTATAGACTTTTCATATAGTATGCCAAATTTAAGAGTACCTTTGACATATCTTAATACCCATTTTGAAGATAATGAATGTACTTCATATGGTATAGAAATGAATCAAGATATAATACTCATTACAAAATAAATATCCAGTCTAGTGGTAGTGAGGTAAATGATACTACCCAATAACTATTGATAAACTATTTTATTAACTGGAGGTGAAGTAGTATTAGTTGAAATTTTATCTCTAACATCCATAGGTGTGTGATTTGGATTAAAATCCATCATTAAAAACCTTTCTAGTAATGATTTGGCATACTTATTATGTGACATGAATACAACATAATCACCTTGCCAAAACTCAACACCTAAATAGTATTTAGTAGTCCTAAGTCTATCATGTCAAAATTACAAAAAATAGCAGCCTTCATATACTAAATGAGACTAGCACTACTCCCATTGATGGCTATATCATCAACATATATAATAAGAATTAATATATCAGCACTAGACAACTTTACATAAATATTTAGTTTAGAGTTACACCTTTTGAAACCTGACTCCCTAAGAAATGATTCTATTTTCATGTACCAAGCTTGAGGGGCCTTCTTAATTAAATATAAGGACTTGATCAACCTGCAAACAAGATGTTCCTTACCAGGAACCAAAAAACCATGTGGCTGACCCATGTAGATTTCATCCTCTAGTTTTCCATTTAACAAATCACTCTTGACATCCATATGGTGCACTTTCGATCCAAACTAATTAGCAATAAAAATAATCAAATGAAAATTTATAGTAAGATAGGTTAGGTTAGGTTACCTTCAATTATTTTATGTGGGAATCTTACAAGTTAGGTTACATTTCAATTTTAGCATTTAGTTTCCTATACTTTCCTTTCCAATAAAATCATGTTTACTTTATGAAAGAATGTGTCAATTTCATGAATTATTTTTTACTTTTATGAAAAAAATTTAGTCTGCTTAGTTTTTAAATTAATTTATGTTACATATACATTTCAAACTCATTGTTAAAGTATACATCCCTAGGTTTAAAATTAAGTGAAGGATAATATGATTTACAAGTCACATTACTACCTATTTGGGTTATCACACTAGGTTAAAGGAATCTTCCTCAAACATAATTTTTTATTATATTATATACCACCAATATTTGTGGCACCATTGTTAGGGAAGCATTTCAAAGTATTTAACTCTCAAAAACTAAGAATAGATTTATTAATTTCTACAATAAATTTTCTTCTTGTAAAAAATAGAAATTAAAAATCACAAATATCAATTTTTAATAACCCTATTAAAGATGGGGAAAAATAATTTAAAAAAGTAAGATTACTTATAAAGATCAATTATGTATTTTCCTACCTAGGAGATCCAAGTTTGGTACACAATCATAATCTAGGGTACCATCTATAGTCATTATAAGTAACATAAAAATACTCATAGATATTCCACACCTATAACCCAAACCTTTAGTAGAATAGGCTACAAATAAGAATTTATTATGAGAATTAATAAATTAATTTGAACCTATGGAACATGAACATCCTCATACTCTTAATAAATATATTCAAGTACCAGTCCAAAGATTAAAAATTTAGACTCATTATATCTATAAATTAAGACTTCAACCCCTTCCAAACTCACCTAAAATTCTCATAAATCTATAATATCAAACCATTTAATCCCTAAAAAGAAACTTTATATAAATAGTACTAGCTAAGTTAGTGTTATTATTAAGGTCAACATACCCCTATTTCTAAAAAATAGTGACCTATGTATCAAATTGTGTAAATTTTTACCTTAAAATTGAAGATTCACCAGATTAGAGTGTCATTAGCATGATTACACATCATTTTTATTTCACGATCATCCACACTTAACATGGATAGAACATTTATACATGATTCTAGTTTAGCCTTGTTTAATTTTTATAACATTGAATCTTTATGTTTTTCAGTTGTAGCTCTAATGGAGTCCATTTAGAATATATAATGTTTGGGTTTCATTTTTTTTCTCAAATTGATCTTTTACTAACCTTGGTCTATAGTTGATTAATTAAATTCATACCCTAGCCTAATGTTTTACCTAAACCTTTTAATTCAAATATAAATTTTCTATGAGATTTTTATTAAATTTTAAGTGGGGACAAATTAATCATACCATAGACTTAGTTTAATGTTTATCCTAAAGCTTGGTTATGTTCTTCAACACAACTAAACCTTAGGCTAAAAATCCTATGCTTAGTCTCTTTTATGTCTTGTGATCCCTTTGTCCCCTTCTATCCTTTCTTTGTCTGAGTAATCATATGGTACCTTTGTTATAAGGCATATCTTAAAGTCTTATCCTAAGGATTATCATATTTATTAATACAATAAAAACCTTATCCTAAGACTTTACACTATGTCTTTTCATGGAGTCCTTTTATTCTATGTTTATAGTCTTGGTCCATAATCTTCATGTCTTTCTCCCTTTTAATTCATGGGGTCCCCTTTAATATGTTTAGAACTTAGCTTAATATTTTTATCCTAAGTTATTTATATATTCTCTTAAGCTTAACTTTCATTCTTTTTTGAAGGCTCTATGATTCATGTTTGCTCACACAAAATTGATCTAACAGAGTGAAATAAATGATTGAAAAGTTCAGCAGTAGACCTTAGTTTAAACATTAAGGACCTTTCAAAGATCAATGGCATGTATTGATTTATACCTATTGGATCTAATGGATGGAGATCAATGAATAAATTTCAATGAAGCTCTAAGTTAATGTGAGATTGACACATGGTGAAAGAGTGTGAGCTAATAAAAATGACAAGATGTAGAGCTTAAAGGCCCATGGGACTACCAAGTGGCACAACCTCAGAGCCTAATACACATTAAATACTGATCACCTTTTAAAAATCAACAACTCGAATTAATTTATATCAACTCAATTGAACAGAGGGAGATCATGTTTAATTGTCGAAGGTTCCATAGAACTAGCAAGTGAAACAACCTCAAAGCCCAGTAAAATGAGTATAGAAGCATTGAGTAGTTGACACATGGCACACACAAAGTGTAGAATGAACAACAAAAAAACATGCGGTAGGATTGGAAAATAGTCCCTATAATGTGTTTTAAATTTACAGTCACATGATCATGAAAGATGTTTTTGTGAACATCAAATGATGGTCATGCAGATGTCTATTTTAACATAGAATATAGTCCCCATAATGTGTTTAAAATTTATGGTCACACGACCATCAAATTTTTTTATGTGGATGTCAAATGATGATCATGTAGACATCAATTTTAACATAGCAAATAGTCCTTATAACATGTTTAAAATTGATGGTCATAAGACCATCAAATACGTTCCCATGGATATCAAATAAAAATCACATGGACATAAATTTTAACATAATAAAGAGAATTGATCACGTGTTTAAAATTGATAGTCACATGACTATCAAATACATTCATATAGATATCAAATTAATAGTTATGAAAACATGAATTTTAAGATAGCTGTTAGGATCTAAATTCAAAGACAATGGTCATATTTTGAATAGTGATGAATATAATGACATGAGAACATTGTGGCAATTCTAGATAAAAGTTATGTTAGTGTAATAGGCCAAATTAGAGACCCTATGAGCCTGGTAATGTAAAGGTTGGGATCTTAGATCATTTTGCTTGAACTTTATATCCCCATTGGATCATTGTTGTAATAGGTAGGAGTGCCCTAGCATGCCATGAGGACCATAACCAAATCATGTGAGCATTATAATTAACTTGAGAGAGGATAAATTATAATCTATGTAAATTTATATCAAGCTAGAGTCCATTGGTAAGTAGTTTAAAAGGGATTTACAACAACTAGGGGACCTCTCCTTTATCTTTGAGTAGATTGAAGATGTGACCATGCCTATATTGGGCAGAATTAGAAAGCAATGAATACCCTACAATAGTTATGGAGCACTTCATCAGCTAGTGGGTCCCAATGTTAAATGAAATAAGAATGTTATTTTTGAAACTAGCATTGTATAATATTTTTAAGTGGAATATTTTGTTTTTAAATGTGTGTGTTATTTTTAAAACACACTACTTATAGATTAGTCTATTAGGAAATTCTAGTGTATTTATAGAACATTTATGGAAAGGATAGTTGTCTATACACTTGTACTTGTGATTGAATATGACTGACCGACATGATTCTTTGTACCTTATAAAAGGAGCATTGTCAGTTGTAAATAGAGGAGGGAGCTTTTGAGCCAAAAAGTTTTGTAAACGTTGAGAAATCAATGCAAATGAGGAAGTATGCAAAGATTGTCCATATTAATTTGTGTCATTTTTATTATGGTTTCTTTCTCACTTGCTTGTTCTCATTTCAAGATTTGAATGGTTCTTGTGAAATCTTGGTGTGCATATTTTAATTGTATAGTTGTTAACTTGTGCCAATGCTAGTTTGATCAAAAGTTATCAAGTTCATTTTGTTTCCTTTACTCTTATTGAATTTGGGCTAATGTTGTTTTTTTTGTAGGGTAAATATTTAAAGTTAACTTAGTTCTTATTTTCAATTTTTTCATTCCTTATATGTTTGTCCAATGTGTAGTAGGATTTGAGCTCATGTTATTCAGTATTAAACATTGGTTAAGTGCATGCTTAGAGGACATTTAAACTTTTTCATGATGTTTGGGATGTATATCAATAACATCTCTTTTTGACCTTATCATTATTTTTGCTTCTTTTTAACTAGATCACTCTATCTTAATTACCATTGTAAATATTCATCTTAAATTAGTATTTAGATTAGATTTGATCATAATTCACTAATATTAGCTAATTTTGATTCATTATCTGCAAATATATAGTTCAAGGTAGCTCATAACCACCAAACTTTATAAATATTATGAAATAGTCCACTTTATTTGCCTCTATTCCATCAATAGATAAAAGGATTATCACAACTTGCAACTCATGCATTGAATTCTCTAAATTCTAAAGTTAGAAGTGTTATTTAAACACTATGAGCATGTGTGATACATATTAAGGCATCAATATGAGGAGCTTCACTATTGTTAGAAGGAGGGCCAATTCTTTTTAGATTTATATTATCTTTCTTGGTTTTTATGAATTTTATTTAAATATCACTCTACTCTTTACATATTTTTGTTTCTTTTAGCATAATCATTTAAAGGTTGGTTATATTCATAGTTTTAGACTAGTCTTTGTTCTTATTTAGACAAAGATTGATATTCTTTGAAGACATGTCGAATTATGGTAAATATAGCTTTAGATTTATGAACCCAACATGTTTGAGGTTAGTAATGGAAATTTTGATTAAATATTGATAGATTCTTTGCAAATTTGAGTTTATTTGAATTCAAATGTGTAAATATTAGTCATAATTTTGTACTACGACATATCTTTGATCTAACCTAGTTAAAGATTGCTATCTTTTGTATGAATCTTTGTAAAGTTTGCTTAATGTGCATTTCTAATCATTGTTCTCTACAAAGATAGGATTGACACATCATATTTCAAACATGATTTGAGATTATCAAGCTAGAATTACCAAGAATCAAAATAAGGTCACGTTTAGAGACTACAAAACCTTTGCTTGAATTAGAAGTCCATATAAGAGCTAGGTGACATAAAGGTAAACGTAGCATTTCAAAATCTTTGTTAACTTCACCAATCTAGACTGCTCCTATTTTTTATCCTTGTCAAGGTATGGCTTGGCTAGATGGATCTTCAATCAACCTACTAGGTGGCTACATGACCTTCCTCACAATCTAGAAAAATATTTTTCAACATTTAATCCTAGTGGTATTGAAATGTAGAAGGGCATATTAACTCATTCAAAGTTGCATTGAGATTTTTAAATGTAACTCATGAAGATGTAGCATATAAACTATTTCCTTTCACTTTTAAATATTTTTCATATGATTTTTTTCTAAATCTCCCTATAAATCACATTACTAGTTAGGTTGATTTTAAGAATGTCTTCATTGACTACTTTGATAAAATTATAATTCCTTGTCTAGTGTACTAAAAATTCACCACATTGAAAAGGTATGGAAATGAATGCATAAGAGATTTCAATGCTAGGTTCCAAAAAATGTTTCGTAGGACTATAGCTCTGTATAGACCTAATAAGGCTTTAACTTTTGAAATATTTAAAGATGCCTTAGATCCTATGACTTTTGTATTTATAAAGAGAGTTTTTGGAGCCATGAACACATTATATTTATCTTATGTCAAGGCTATGATTATTAATGGCTAGATGTAACCCCAATGATAATTGGCATACACCATTCCTAATGCCAACCCCTATTTATACATTCTGACTGTCATTCTCAATGTTAACCAAAATGTGCCTACCTTGAACCAACTTCCATTCATGAGCCAAATTCCTTTGAGACATGCTCATCCTACTCAAAACCTAGGATTCCTAAACAATGATTAGCACTGACATCCTTCAGTTTGAAAAGAAAGTAAGCAATAGTAGAGAGAGATCTGGTAATAATTACTCTTTTTAAAGGTTTAATAGGCCCACTAAAAAATTTTAGAATGATATCTACCACTAAAAAAATAATAATGAGCCATATACTATAAAAATGTGCCTAATATAAATATTATTGAGGTTACTTTACCTAGCTATTGTAGATTTAATTATACTTCTAAGCATGGGGAAATAGATTGTGTTGAATTTTGTAATGCATTTGAATCCTTCTAAGAAGAATTGGATACTTCTAAAGTTATCCCTAATAAGGATTGTGATGTAGGTACATCTCATTCCTCAAGATCATCTAGGTCTACTGATTTAATGCTCATGGTGGAGACATTTGAGTTCCCTCTTCAAGATGATAATGAGGATAAGGATATTCCTAAAGAGATTCATGCTTTTCAACAATTCCTAAGGAAGACTTATCCTCTAAGAAATAGGGAGTATAAGCAACCATTGACCACTTTAACTCCTTCAAATAATTTTGATAATCCCCTTGATACTACCTCTGATAATAATCTAGAGCCTCCTAAAGGAAGTAATTCTAAACCTAATGTTGATGCATCAAATTATGCCAATAGGACTAGGGATAACATAGTAGAGGACATGAAGAAGATCAAGGCTAATATTACTTATATGAGTTGACATGAATTACTAAACAAAGAGATTTGTTATTGGAATTTTTGCCTAAAAATCTTGGTAAGTCTCAAAAATCTACACATAATAATGTTGAAATATACAAAATCAAGGTAGATGTTCCTCCTTTCTCACTTACTATCAATATCTTGGTTAAAAATCTACATAATTGTTTTTATATTCTGGTGTATTTATAAATATAATGCCTAAGGGAATTTATAAATATAATGCCTAAGGGAATTTGTGAATAATTAGGTTTAACTAATATTAAATATGAGAAATTTGTGACTTAATTAGATAAGTCAAGAGTCAAAGTGATTGCTAAATTATTGAATGTTCACATCTAGATTACCTAAAAGATAAGGATCTAATAGTTCATAGATCTCCAAGTGGTGGACATCCCTAATGCTTATGGGATGTTATTGAGTAGAGACTAGACAAGAAGATTGAATGGTTATATGTAAATAGATTGTTCACATAAGTTGTTGTCATAGAAGTGAGTCCCAACCCAAATCAAGATATAAAGAGAGCCTACAATGAAATATAGGATCACTGAATACAATGCAATCAATGAAAGGGTGAACATGGTTGATGTTGAGTTTGGGATTTATACTATTGAGAAGTCTAAGGTATGTGGCCCTAAAACTTCTTATGCTTTTCTTGGTCTATGGAAATTACATTTTAATGGTGCAAGGTGAAATTCTAAATATGGGGTAGGGATTATTATAACTAACCCTAATTGTAGAGAATATCATGTTATCTATAGACTTAAGTTTCCTTGTAAAAATAATCTAGTTGAGTATGAAGTTTTTATTTTTGGGTTATAATTTGTAAAAAAACATAAGGTTAAAGAATTTCTAGTTTATGGTGACTCAAAAATAGTAGTCAATCAGGTAAGGAGTAAATATCAATGTAAATTATCATATCTCAAGAGATATAAGTTTACAGTCTAGGATTTACTTGAGTCTTTTAATGCTTTTAATATTGTTTCAATCTTTAGGGAAGAAAAAAAGGCTATTGATGAGCTTTCCTCAACTATAACCAAATTTATACTAGACCATGACTTCCCAAACCTTAGTATTGAGATGGTCCCTTATTCCTCAATGCTCAATAATGTCAACCATTTTAAGGTATTTACTTATGATCAATAGATCATAGATTTCATTAATAGTTTGAGAGTGTTTTAGGGTCACATTAGTGATGAATCCAATTTCCTTGATGATGAAGTCTTTGAAAACAAACCTGAATCTAAAGGCATTCAATTGAATGAAAATAAGATCCCCAAAGGCATGATATCCTTAGAGAGACTCTTTGATTTTGATAAACTAGTTGAGGCTACTAAGACTCCCAAAGTAAGTGGGAAGGATTAAGACATAATTGATCTTGTATTTCAAGGTCAAACTTAGTTAGTTAATATTGGTACAACATGCATAAGTTTGGAAAATGAAAGAGCCAAAGAAATGCTGATGAAATATAAAGATATCATAACATTATCCTATGATGACCTAAATATTTTTGATCCAAAGATCATGACTCATACCATACATTTAAAAGAAAATTTTGAACCTTACATAAAAAAGTAGAGTCCTATCAACCCGGTCTTAGAACCACTAATATATAGAGAGGTCCAAAACTCTTAGATGCCAAAATTGCATTTCCTATTATACATTTCACTTGGGTTGCTGAGGTAGTCCTAGTTTGGAAGAAGAATGGTGAAATCAAGCTATGCACTGATTTTATAAATCTATATAGAGAATTTTTGGTTTTCCCATGATGTCCTTTCTTGATGGGTTTTTAGGGTACAACCATGTGTTGGTGAATCAAGAAGACATGATGAAAACTAGTTCTTTTACTACCAAGTGGGGCATGTTTGCCTACAAAAAAATGTCATTTTGGCTAATCAATATAGGGGAAACATTCCAAAGGGAAATGGATCATGATTTCCAAGTTTTGGTAGGTAAATACATTATTATATGCATGGATGATCTTACTATATTTTATAAAAATAGGGAGGACTACATCATGCATTTATAGTAAGAATTTGAAAGTTGCAAAAGGTATGGTATTTCTCTCAACCCAAAGAAAAGTATTTTCTATGTTACTAAGGGAAAATTATTAGGACATGTTATCAATAAGGAGGGAATATATATAGACATAGATAGAGTAGATGCTATATCAAAAATAAATCCTCCTAATAGTAAGAAAGAACTGAAGTCATTCTTTGGAAAAATTAATTTTATAAGAAATTTTATTTCTGGCTTTGTATAAATTGTCAATCCATTGAATGATATGCTAAAGAAAGATGTCAAAATCACTTAGAATGAAGAAACCAATAAGGATTTTAAGGACATCAAAGAGGCAATATGACAAGATCTAGTCTTGATAAGTCTAGACTTCTCCAAATATTTTTACTTGTATTCCTTTGCTTCTAGTCACACTATTGTGGTAGTTGTAACTTAGAAAATTAATGGATGTGATCATATAATTGGTTTCATGGGCACAAAATTAAATAATTATTGGTTAAACTATTCTTTAATTGACAAGCAAACAAGTGCATTAGTTAGGGTAGTGAAGAAATTTAGGTACTACATTCTTAGGAATAAGGAGCATGTTATTTTACCATACCCTTCTACCAAGCTCATACTAAGTCATAATGAACTAGGAGAAAGGAGAGGTAAGTGGATGTTTGTGATTAAAGAGTATGAAATTAAATTTAAAACTAAAAAATTGGTAAGGTACCAAGGTCTAATTAAATTTATTTCTAATAATAATCCCAAGCTAAGTGTCATGCAGGTTGAATAGCAAAGTTTTTAGTCCATTGATTGGTACCATCCTATTACCCATCTACTAATCAATGAAACTTTTCCTTTAGGGTTTACTAAGGAGAAAAAAATATCCCTAAGACTCAAGGCATTTCACCACCTAATTAAATATGGATTACTATACAATAAAAACTTTGAAGACATTTACTTAAGGTGTGTATCTAATTAAGAAGCATATGAAATGATGATCACTTTTCATGAGAAGCTAGGAAGTGGACATCCATCTGGAAAGACAATAACTCATAAAATCCTTAGATTTGGTTACTACTAGCTCATAATCTTCAAGGATTCCCACAAGCATGTAAGGTAGTGTCATTCATGTCAATTATTTGACATAAAAAAGCCTAAGGTAACCATCCCACTATAACTAGTTATGGTAAATAAACCTTTTGCTCAGTGGGCACTAGATTCAAAGGATTAATCAACCCTAATTCATTAGAAGGTCACAAATACATTATAACTGCTAATGACTATTGCACTAGATGGATTGAGGTAGTGGCCACTAAATAGTGAAGGACCAAATAAGTGATCACTTTTTAAGAAAAAAACATATGCACTAGGTTTGGGACATACGTATATCTAGTATATGACAATAGATCTAATTTCGTATCCATAGAGATGAAATAATGGGCATATGATAAAAGCATCATTATCAAGTTCTCATCCAACAATTATCCTAAAGGTAATAAAGTATATGAATCAACTAATAAGAACATGATGAAGGCAATAAAGAAGTATGAAGTAGACAAACCCAAGATATGTCACAAGCTTCTCAAATACACCCTTTTGGAGGATATAATGAGAATCAAATAAGCCCTTAAAGCATTACCTTTCTTACTAGTGTATGGCTAAGAACCCATCTTACCCATCACACTCAAGCTACCAATGTATATGTTCATGCAATAATATATGTATAAAGACCAAGAATTTGAAAATTCAAGGTCATTGGACATTATATAAATGGAAGATGTGAGAGAGGAGGCTTTTGCCAATTTAGGCAGGCACCAAACCACAATGAATAGGTAGTTTGATAAGTGATAAAAGATAAAGGTGTTCAAGAAAGGAGACTTAGTTATTCTTTGGGATATGGCATCTAAGCCTAAAGGTAAACATGGGAAGTTCACACCTTTGTAGATAGGTCCCTACTAGATTTTTGAGATACTTTGAGATAGCACCTTCAAGATGAAAGACCTATAATGAACAAATTTCACACTGCCCACCAATGGGTAGTACCTTAAGCATTACATTGTTGATGCTCCTCCTAGCTTCATCATGGAATAAACTATAAGGATAGTTAGAGTTAGTATAGGAAGGCTCGATTATTTTCCTTCTAATTTTTCCTTCATGTCCCTTATTTGTAGATAGGTCTATATATATTTGTTTCTTTTTCCTTTACATCCTCTTTTGTTGCTTTTCATTTCTTTGTTTGCTTTTTATTAATTTATTAATTTTTTTTAATAAGTCCTTTTGGGTATCCTTTAGCTCAAAGTTCACTTAAAAAAAACAAGAGCTCCATAGTTCAAAAATATATGTATGAATCTTAGGCATATGTTAACCATGGTTTTTAATTATGAGCTTAATATTACAGTTAGTGAAACTTGTAATGACTAATGGATAGGTTGGTTGTTTCATAAGGTTTTAAACCTATATTTTGATTTAACCTTTGTTTCAATAAGGATTTCACATATGGGATGAAATTTTGAATTATTAATACATAGTCATGCTTGTACTTAAAAAACATCTTTTCTTGGGATAAAGGTTTCAACCATAGGTGATTGTATAAGGATCAAACATTTGACCAAATTGCTAAACGTAGCTGACCTAGTTCCCAACCATGACTAGAAAGCTAAAATGATATAAAAAATACAAAATTAAGATCTTATTTCAAAATCAAAATATTTAAAATCAAAGGTGATTATGATAATCTCCACTAAGGCTATAGATGCCTAGATAGTACTTGAACAAGACCTTGAGTGGAGCTAAAGGCATCTCTATCAAGGCTATGGATGTATAGCTGGTAGTAGAGAAATACCCAAGCCTTCCTTGAGATAAAGAATTATTTTTAATTAATACTCAAGCATGTTGAAAGTCAATGTTAATGATTAAAGCCATGAACTTGGAAGTTTTTCTCTAAATCCTTTGGCAGTTAGTAAGTACAATCAAAACACACACACAACATGACTAAGTTTTGATGTTTGATCCTAATTATGCATATGTAATATTTATTCTAATAATGAAATGATATTAATAATAGAGCTTGATCAAATGGAATAAGTAGCTTAATTATTAATCTAAACCAGAGTCTCTGAATTCTAATGTGTTGTTATGTTTCCACCAAATTTCACCATTTTTTAAGGTCAACATACTCCCATTTCTTAAAAATGGAGACCCCTGTGTCACACTATTCAAATTTGTACCTTAAAATTGATGATTCACTTGATCAAAGTGTCATTATCATGATTTCACATTATTTTTATTTGAATATCATCTGCACTTAACATGGTTAGAATATTTGTGCATGATTCTAGTTTGTCCTTATTTAATTTTATTAACATTAGATCTTTATGTTTTCCAATTATAGGTCTAATGGAGTCCATTTATAATAGATAATGTTTGGATGTCATGTTTTTATCTCAAATTGATCTTTTACTAACCTTGTTCTATAATTAATTAATTAAATTCATACCCTAGCCTAATGTTTTACCTGGACCTTTTAATTTAGATTTAAATTTGGTGGGATATTTTTATCTAATTTTAGGTGTGGATGAATTAATCATACCATGGACTTATTTTAATTTTTACCCTAAGGTTTGGTCTTAATTTTAACACAACCAAACCTTAGGCTAAAAATCCAATTCTTGGTCTCTTTTATGTCTCATGAGCCCTTTGTTTCCTTTTATCCTTGCTTTGTCTGAGTAATCATATGGTCCCTTTATTATAAGGCTTATCACAAAGTCTTATCCTAACGTTTATCATATTTATTAATACAATAAAAACCTTAGCCTAAGAATTTACACTATTTATTTTCATGGGGTCCTTTTGTTCTATGCTTAGAGTCTTGGTCCATAATCTTCATGCCTTTGTCCCTTTTAATTCATGGGTTCCCCTTTAATATGTTTAAAACTTAGCTTAATATTTTTATCCTAAGTCCTTTATATACGCTCTTGATCTTAACTTTCATTCTTGTTTGCATGATCTATTATTTTCATTTGCTCATAGGAAATTAATGTAACAAAGTGAGATTAGTGATTGAAAATTCAAGTAGTGGACTTGAGTTTAAACATCAAGCACTTTTAGAGATCAACTATATGCATTGATTCATACCCACTAAATCCAATGGAGTGAGATCAATTAAGACTTTTCAATGAAGCTTTAAATTAATACAAGACTACCATGTGGAAAAAGGACATGAGATAATAGAACTAAAAATATGTAGAGCGCAAAAGGTCCATGGGAATGCCAAGTGGCACAATCTCAGAGCCTAGTACACATTAAAGATAAAGAACTTTTTGTAAATCAATTACCCATGTTAATTTTTATCCAATTGATCACATGAAATGAGATCATGTTGAATATTTAGAGGTTCCATGGGACTGCCAAGTGGCACAACCTCAGAGCTTAGTTTAAAGAGCATATAAGCACCGAGCAATCAACATGTGGCACATGCATAGTGCATAACGAAAAATAAAATTACAAGTTATAGGCTTGGAAAATAGTCCCCATAACATGTTTTAAATTTATATTCACATGATTGTCAAATATTTTATCATGGACATCAAATGAAATTTATGTGGACATCAATTTTAACATAGTAGACAGTCCCCATAACATGTTTAAAACTAATGATCAGACAACCATAAAATAGGTTCCTATGGATGCCAAATGATGGTCATGTAGACATAAATTTTAACATAGAAGATAATTCTCATTACATGTTTAAAATTTATGGTCTCATGACCATCAAATACATTCCTACAAACAACAAGTGATGGTTGCATGGATGTCAATTTTAACATAGCAAATAGCCTCAGTCATGTGTTTAAAATTGAAGGTCTTGTAACCATAAAAGCCATTCCCATGGATGTTAAATTGATGATCATGTGTATTTTAATTTTAGGATAGCTTCTAGGAACCAAAACCAAGGGCAACAGTCATATTTTGAATATTGATGAACATAATGGCATAGGGATGCCATTCAAATGCCATGCTAAAGTCATGTGAGTACAATAGGCCAAACTAGAAATCCTATGAACGTAGTAATATAAATTTTGGGATCTGAGATCACAATGTTTGAACTATATACAACCATTAGATCACTATTAGAACCTATAGGAGTGAGCTAACATGGCTCCAAGACCAAATCCTATGACCATTATAATTAACTAGAGAGAGGCTAAATTATCATATGTGTAATGGTAAGTCGAGCTAGAATCTTTTGATGAGTAGTTTAAAAGGGATTTACAACAACTGGGGGACCTATCCTTTATCCTTTAGTATCTTTAAGGTGGGACTATGCCTATATTGGGTAGTATTAGAAATCAATAAAGACACTACAATAGTTATGGAACACTTCATCAGCTAGTGGGTCCCAAAGTTAGATGAAATAAGAATATTCTTTTTGTAACTAGCATTGTGTAATATTTTGAAGTGGAATATTCTATTTGTAAATGCATGTGATATTTTTAAAACATATATCCTATAGATCAGTCCATTGGGAAATTTAGTGTATTTCTAGAACTTTTTTGAAAGGACAACTGTCCCTACACTTGTACTTTTTTTATTGGATATGACTGACTGACATGCTTCCTTGTACCTTATAAAAGGATCATTTTCAATTGTAAAAAGAAGAGGGAATTTTTTAGCCAAAACTTGTGTAAAATTTGAGCAATTAATGTAAGTGAATAATTATGCAAAGATTATCCATATTCATTTGTGTCATTTGTTATTATGGTTTCTCTCTCACTTGCTTGTTCTCATTTGCAAATTTGAATGGTTCTTATGAAAAAAATTTGTGTATATTTTAATTCTAGAGTTTTTAACTTTTGATAATTATAGGTTGATTGAAATATCTCAAGTTCATTTCATTTCCTTTACTCTTCTTGCATTTGGGCTAATGTTGTTTGTTTGTAGGGTAAATTTTTAAAGTAAACTTAGTTCTTATTTGCAATTTTATCATTCCTTACATGTTTTCCTGATGTGTAGTAAGATTTGATCTCATTATATTTCATATTATACATTATTTAAGTGAATGTTTGGAGGACATTTTAACTTTGTCATGATGTTTGGGATGAAGATCAATAATATCTCTTTTTTGCCTTACCCTTCCTTTTGCTTATTTTTAACTAAACCACTCTAGCTTAATTACCATCATAAATATTCATCTTAAATTATTTTTTATATTATATTTGATCATAATTCACTAATATTATTTAAGATTTCTTCATTATTTGCAAAGATATATTCCAAGGTGGCTCCCAACCACCAAACATTATAAATATTATGAAATAGTCCACTTGTTTTGCTTCTATTCCATGAATAGATGACATGATTATCACAACCTGCAACTCATACATTGAATTATTTGAATTATAAAATGATAAGTGTTTTTTAAACACTATGAGCATCTATTCTAAATAAACTAAAAAAAAACATAATAATGCATTTTTATTGAATTTATAATAGAATTCAATCCATCACCTCTAGATAAAAGATACACTTTTACAAATTAAATACCCAATACTATAATCCAACACTCACATGACCCTCAAATAATTAATTTACAATTGTATAGGTGGATTTAAAATGTCTTTTGGACACAACTTATTCATAACTTTATGGGAGATAGTTAAGGAGAAAAATCATTAAATTAACATACAACTTCTAACATTTTCATTTCAGCCCAAACAAGTGTTTTACCTATGAATAACATCTCTCCTTATGACTTCCATAACTTCACAGGGATGGCACATGAGGATATTGATACATTCATTTTTTAGTTTGACTTCATATGCCATAGTTATGACTAAAATTAGGATGTTCAATGGCAATTTTTTTCTAGACACTATTAAATATGTATCCCTTTGTTAATTCATGGGATTAAGAAAATATATGGTTTATACTTGGAAAGATATGAATGAAAAATTAATTTCTATATACCAAGAGTATTTTAGATAAAAATACCCAGAGGGGGGATGAAATTTATAAAATGCCACAAAAGGAAGTTGAGCCACTAGAAGACTACCTAAAAGTATTTTAATTTATCCTACAAATTCCTAAATATAAAAAAATGGACCAAAAATATATTAAAATGATATTTTTAATTTTTATTAATAATGAATTTCTTAAATATTTTAATCTTATATGTAAAGGATATGTATCCTAAATAACATTCGAAAATATCTCATAACTATGATAGAATTACACAATATATATGATGAAGAATACCCTTCATAATATATCTATACCATCTTCATCAAAAATAACAATGGGGTATAATGTGTGGATTTTATAAACCCAATACAATTTTTATTAGATATGATTAAAAAATGATAAGAGGGTCCCGGTCCCTTTTCCTTATAATAACTATTAAAAGACATTCAACTAGCCATGGGATTCACCTATTCAAAGTTGTCTTCCAAACTGTTCTCAATGGAAGTTTTATTAGTATTATCCTTCTCCCTAGAAGATGGGTAGTCATTTTTTCCCTTTTCATCCTAGATCTCCTTATTTTATTCACCATAATCCTCCCCGCCCCCCACCAATTTCAATATCAATTACTTTAGTAACATATTTTACCCATAGGGGTTCCTCTTTATGAAAAATAGGGAGGATAAGCCCTTAGTGAATTGGGTTAATGGAGGGGTTAGCCTTGAAGGAAGTAATAGATGCTTCAAGAGACTTCAATAGAAAAAAATGGAGGATAATCCTATGACTCTTAAAATGGTTCATTAATAGGAATTGGTGTGATAACATGATAGTATGTTTGCCCTTAAAGTTAATGTACTTCATGATTTGAAGACAAAACTCGTGCCACTTCCTTGGAAGTTATACTCAAGGGAATCATTTTTGAGATGAGATGATTAATTTATCATATTTAAATAAAATTATCATTACCTCTTCCTTCATCCTTTTATTCTTCTAGTATTTAACACCATTTCATCACATGTCTATCACTTCACTGATGATTTTTTCTATGATCATGATACTAAACCCCCTCGTTTTGACTAGGTAGTTGTCCCAGCCTCTGTAAAATTCCTTGGAGATTTATAACACGTCTATAAATTATTTTCATGATGTTATAATTCCTTGCTTTATATATCTTCCTCTAGACATTAGGGTCTTCCTTTACCTTTATGTAGGAAATAAGTTCTATTTTATCTCTCTCACCTCTGATAATAGCCCTGTATGCAAATATTTGAATTCTATATGAAATTAATATTTTAATCTTGGTATGAGTTCTATTATTTTAAAATTATATAAAATTTTTATTTAAAAGGGCATGGATATTTCCATGGTTCATAGTGTGGGTATTAAATTGTTGTAATTTATTTCTCATCATACTCCAGGATTTGTCCATCATATCATCAATCATGAAGAGAGATGATGCATCATCCAAAATTTGGGAGGGGATTATCTTTTTAAATTAATTATGAGACCTTATATGGGATTTTTAACACATTTATCTAGTGTTTGAACACCTTAATTTAGACCCCTATGGTTTCCATATGATCATCTCCCTTATTACCTTCTCTATACACATGGGAGATAGTGCAATTTATAAATTTGACTATGAGACTATTTGCATATTACATGACCTTTGAAATGGTCCAAGAAGGTTTATAATTAACATTTAGGCAATTAAAATTTTTATCATGATCGTAACATTGATCAAATCGGTTGGAGTGCATGGAATTTGAATCGGTTGGAGCGCTTGTGGGTGGGAAAAGAACCGGGGAGAATCTGGTAGGAGGGACAAACCCTGGGGGAATAGAAGAGGAAGAAGGAAAAAATGGAGGGCCAGGATTGTTGATTGATGCTGACAAGGGCAAGGATCCATCTGCTTATGAGTCTACTAGTGGGGTCGGTAACTCCCCATTGAATACCGTGTTAGAACAATACATTCAGAATGTGAAAGATAATGCTGAATATAAAAAGGAAAAGCCATCTGAAAGATAGATAGGATTCCTTAAACAAATGACATGGACATCATTGTTTGGAAAAAAACCTACAGGGAAATCCCTTTTTCCACTGGTGACATCTAAATCATGCTGGGAGAAAGGTGAGTTTCAAGTTTTTATCCAAGATCCCTTACTTGATTTCTCAGTGTCATCCATGGAACTCACACTTGTGGGTAAATTTCTAAGAGCAAGACCTAATATAGAATCTCTTAGAAATATGGTCAAAAATAAGTGGACCATACGTGGAGATGTTGACATTGCACCAATGGTGAATGGATTCTTCTCTTTTATTTTTAATTGTAAAGAAGATTTAAATAAGGTTCTCAGTGGATGGCCTTGGTCATTTGGAAAATGTTCTCTCATAATCAAAAAATGGGAACCAAATATGGACTTATCATATTCATTTTTCTTAACTACCCCTATATGGGCTAGATTACCTAGACTTCCTTTAGAATGTTGGCATGAGGATATTTTTAAAGGAATAGCTAGCTCATTTGGTGAACTAGTGGCAGTGGATAATGACATGGATTCAAGAACTAAACTACAAAGTGCCAAAATTTATGTAAAAGTGGCAGACTTAAATATCACCTCCCAAAAAAAGTGGAATTAATATCAAAGCTTGGTAAGAAAACCCAAGAGATTGTCTTTGAAGATTTTCCAAATTCCTTCTATGCATGCAAGAAACAAGGGAATTGGGTCAAGAAGTGTCCCTTTAGAGGTAAAACATATCCTAGGAAGGTCCAGGATGGAAAAAATTTTAAGATCCAACAAGAGAAAATATGGAAAATTAAAGAGGACAATCGAAAGATAGTAAAGAATCAAGAAGATTCAATAGACCTATGTGCAGAAGAGGATGAAGTTTCTTTTAATGAAGAGGCTGATGCTCTTAATACTATAGGAGAAAAAGAGCTTTATCTAAAAAAAGAAAATTCCTTAAATGAAGAACAGGGGATGCACTCAGAGAACAAAGAGATTGAACATCCATAAGAGGATAAGATAGACCTATTAAATCAAATCGTTGCCCCCCATAGTATTGAAGATCAATATAAAGATGTAAAGGACAATGATGGGATAGAGGAAGGAGAATTAAAGCCTGAAGGGGGAAAAATTTAGAGGGAGGAGAGAAGCCTATTACCCAACTGGGGGAGAGTCAGGTGTCAATCAAGGATGGGATAGAGGAAGGAGAATTGAAGCCTGAAGGAGAAAAAAATTTAGAGGAAGGAGAGATGCCTGTTACCCAGTCGGGGGAGAGTCAGGTGTCTACCAAGGATGATAACAACATTCTAGTGAAAGGGACCCCCATTGCAGAAATAAAGAAAGAGGAAGGAAAAAAAACAAAAGACCATAAGAAAAAAGATGAGAAAAAGAATAATACAAAGAATGTTGAGATGAGAAGTTCTAAGGGGAAACCTAATGGGAATCTGTGGAAAAAAGAATGAAAAGGAACTAATCTGCAAACCAAGATAAAACCAGATGTTGGCTCTCTAGATAAAGTTGGAAAAAAATCTATAAGGAAGATCAGAGAGATGGAAAGCAAACAGAATATTGTGGATGGAAGGCAGACTACTCTGCTGGAATATACCTAATATATCAGTAATGGAAATATTAAGTTGGAATATTAGGGGGTTAAATAGTATTAATAAAGTGAATATAGTTAGGAATTTTGTCAGAGACCAAAAGCCAGATTTCCTTTTGCTCCAAGAAACCAAGATGAGTAAAGAGAAAGCAGAATAGATCAAAGACTTTAAAAATTATTCCATTAAGGCTAGTAGCTCTGAAGGTGCATCAGGGGGTACTATGATACTATGAAAGAAGAATCATTACTCTGGATCAATTTTGATGGAAAGTAAAAATCTTATGATTGTTAAAATAACTAGCATTGACTAGAAGAAAAGGTGGTATGTTGTAAACATCTACGCTCCTAATGTTAAGTCCCAAAGGAAAAAGGTCTGAGAGACTATCTCAAATTTCAAAAGCAAAGACTATAGTGGTCGATGGATTATAATCGGAGATTTTAATTTACCATTATATGATCATGAGAAAAAGGGAGGTAATACTATCCAATTGGAAGGGAGATTTGATCTAATGGAGCTTATAAACAAAGAAGGACTAATGGATATGGAACTTTAGGGAATGCAATTTACATGGAGCAATAAGAGAATTGGTAATGAATGTATACAGGCCAAGCTTGATAAGGCCCTTATCTCTCCTTATTGGACAAAAGAATACATATGTAAGTTGGAAGCGTGCCATAGAATAGGGTCAGATCATTATCATCTTTTCTTCACAGTGGCTAAAAGGAATCTAAAAAAGAATCACCCATTCAGATTTGAAAAGATGTGGTTACAGCACCCACAGTTCGAAAGTAAAATGGAAGAGTGGTGGAATATACCTATTGAGGGTACAGCCCTATTTAGAGTTGTCTCCAAGCTCAAAAATGTTAAAAAGGAAGTTAATAAATGGAATAAGTATTGTTTTGGAAATATCTTTGAGAAAAAGAATACAATCAAGGAGGAAATTGGTAGAATTTAGGAAAAAATTCAGCAAGTTGGATACACTTCATTACTGAAGAAAGTGAAAAGCTGGTTCAATATCAAGAAATAATAACCAAGGAAGAAATCTATTAGAGGCAAAGATCAAGGGTGTTACAGTTGAAATAAGGAGATAAAAATACAAAGATTTTCCACCTCTCCACTCTAAAGCATAGAGCTAAAACTCAAATCCAATACCTAAACAAGGGAGATCAGAAGATTTCAGAGGAAAAAGAAATCAAGGAAATGCTATCCTTTTTCTCTTCCTTGATGAAGGCTGCCATAAATATCAATCTAGAAAATTAGGCTGATATCCTTCACGTGGTTCCTCCACTGGTCTTGAAGGAATAGAAAAAAATGTTATGCTCAATACCAAAGGACGAGGAAATCTTCAAAGCAATTTGTTCTCTAGGAGGAGATAAAGCACCAGGACCAAATGGATTTCTCATGTTCTTTTTTCAAAAACTCTGGAAATTCATTGGTAAAGACGTAAGTTATGCAGTAAAGGAATTCTTTGGAGCCAAAAAGATACTAAAGGAAGTTAATTCTACTTTTTTGTGTCTGATTCCAAAAAAGATAGGAGCTGACTCACCTGATCAATTTAGACCGATCAGCCTGTGCAACTCATTCTATAAGATCATATCTAAAGTTCTTACATCTAGACTTATTCAAGTGATCCCTTAAATTATTGCTGACCATCAAAATGGATTTATCCCATGTAGACAAATCATCAATTCTATAATTACTATTCATGAGAACATTCATTTGCTGTTTAGCTCTAACAATGAGGGATTCATAATGAAAGTTGATATTGCAAAAGCTTATGACAAGTTGGACTGGTTATTCCTTTCAAATAGTTTAATAACTTTTGGATTTGAACAAAAGTTGATAGATATGATTTATCTGTTGATATCAACAACTTCAATTGTTGTACTGGTAAATGGGAGCTCAACCCATTTCTTTAATCCGTCAAGGGGATTGAGACAAGGGGACCCTATATCCCCCATTCTGTTTGTAATTATGGCCGACTGTATGGGAAGATATATAGGAGACTTAGTTCATAAAGGATTTTTTAAGGGTCTTAAACCCTCTTCTCATCCTCTTATATGCTCCCATGGACAATTTTTTGATGATACTATCTTCATGGGGCAATCTGAAGTCAAGGAAGCTAGAACTTTGAAGCAACCTATAAATTTATACTCATCTACCACTGGACAGTTGATTAATTGGAATAAAAGCATAGTGTTCTTCACTAATACCCCTATTCAGAGATAAAACAAAATAGATAAAATCCTTGAATGCTCTATTGGGTCTTTCCCATCCTCTTACCTGGGTCTCCCTCTAGGGATGAAAGTCCCTGAAGCCTTTTGGGAAGATCTCATTAATAAATTCAGTAAGAAACTTGCGAGATGAAAAGGAAATTTTCTTAGTCAGGCAGGAAATCTAACCCTTCTCAAAGCAAGTCTTCAAAGCATACCTACTTATGCTTTAAGTATTTTTAAAATTGCAACCAAATTTGCAGAAGCAATTGAAAAAATCTAGAGAAACTTTCTTTGGACAGGTACAGAGGAAAAAAGGAGAATGCCATTAATTGCCTGGTAAAACATCTGTAAACCTTTTAGGTAAGGAGGGTTGGGAATAAGGAAAATAAGGAGTATGAATATAGCTCTCTTAGCAAAATAGGGATGGAGGGTTTTTCATGAAAACAAAGAATGGAGCAAAATATGGAAGCAAAAGTATTTATTTAATGTAAAATCTCTCTCTAAATTCTTTTCTTACCCTGATGTAACCCATCCATCTTCTATATGGGGGGCTGTTCAGGGTACTAAACAAATCTTAGAAAAAGGAAGTTCCTAGAAAGTAGGTAACAGAAAAAGGTGAATTTCTGGGAGGATGCTTGGTTAAAAGAAATCCCTTTGATAGAAGAATTCCAAAATAGAGAAGTAATTGACCGTTGTAACCAAAGATATGGAATAATGGTTAACCAATACTAGCAGAACAATTCATGGGTGAACCTTAAAGATATTGATCAAGGTTTCAATAATATTCAAATATCCCTCAATGATATCTCCCTCTATCCTAATCTTGAAGATAAGATTGTTTGGCAGGACAAGCCTAGCGGGCAATTTAAAGTTTCTACCATCTTTACTTCAAAGGGAAATGGTAACCAACCACTGTGGACACAGGCCTGGATCAAGGGACTCATCCCTAAAATCAAAATCTTCTTCTGAACCCTTCTCCAAAACAAAATCTTGACTCTTGATAACTTACAAAAAAGAGGAATAAATATAGTGAACAGGTGTATTCTTTGCAAAAAAGGTTTTAAAGATAGAGATCACTTGTTTGTGAACTGCTCCTTTACGCAGCTAGTTTGGAAAGAAATCCTCGATCTTTGGGATATTTATTGGGTTCAACATAAAAGTGTGGACCTATCTTTTAAAAGTTGGTACTGTCCCTCAAAGAACCTTGATGTTCTTTTTTATGGAAACTAACTCTTCCCCATATTTGGTGGGGAATATGGAAAGAAAGAAATAACCGTATATTCAGAAGTAAAGAACTTCCAGGATGGGTAGTGGGGCAGAACATCATTAGAGCTATCAAGGAGAATTTTTCATTACAAAGGGATGCTAATATTACCTTTCAAATTGATAATCCTTTAAGATTAGAAAAGTCTAATGTAAAAAATGAAAATCCTATACTTGGTGTAACTTGAAATGTCCCCCCTCATGGGTGGATTAAAGGGAACTTTGATGGAGCTACTAAAGGGAACATGGAGAATGCAGGATGTGGAGGAGTATTGAGAAACCATATGGGAAACGTAATAAATGCTATTGTAATTCCCATTGGTAAGTCAAAATTCCATATTACTAAAGCTTGTGCTGCCCTCCAAACCATTAAGCTAGCAGTTGAATCAGGATATTCTAAATTAAGGTTGGAACAGGATCCTTAAATATCATAAATATCTTAAACAATAAAATTTTTGTCTCATGGTCAATTGAGGCTATGGTAATGGAAATGAAAACTTTAATTAATTTTTTTGAGAAAGTCACTATTACCCATACTTACCATGAAGCAAATGGAGTTGCTGATTGGCTAGCAAATTATGCTGTTTGAGCAAGACACAAGGTGAGCTGGTAGGAGACATTAAAGAAGAACATGGATCTTAGAGTGCTCATTCATCATGATGTAATTCATGCTAAGGAGGAAGAGATCAAATTGGGATAAAAAACTAATGATTTAGGGGAGTGGATTCACAGAGGAAGATATGCACTCATTAAATAGAAATGCTCTAGAGTACATGAGGAGGACTCCAAACGTGCCAAAATATAGGCGAGTTCTGGCCCAAATTGGTAATAGTCATGTTCATTATTTAGCTGACAGGGTTTAGGAAGTAAAGGAGATACGTATGGCTCATAATAGGAAAGGAGAACCAAGGAAGCAGGAACCCAAATATTGCAAAGAGTGGAAAGCTAAAGAAGATGTCTGGAAGATACTACAGAGGAAAGGTTATGAGTTACATGGAACAGCTTCATGGCTCAAAACCCCATATCACAATGGCATTTTTCAAAAATTGGACTGATGATAGGGTTACTTTGCATGGCATTACGGTGAATCTCACTGAGGAATTCATAGTGGATGTGATGGGACTTCTAATGGAGGGAATAAAATTTTCAAAGCAAACAAGCATTTCCAATGAGGCTTTTTGAAAATTCCCTAAAATGAATGCTGAGGAGCATCAGCTGGAAAAAAGTGGAGGTTTTTTTGAATTGGAGTAGATTAATGGCATCTAGAGGGACGTCTTATGCTATATCCATGAGTACTTCATACTTGATGGAAGAAGCAAAAGAGTCCACAAATTTCACTTTGTATTTCTCAATCACTTCAGACAAAAAGTAGGAATCTCCTTTCCTTTTTATCTGTGTTTTTCTTTGCTCCAAAGTCTATTCAATCATAAGAAAAAGGAATCTCATCCCATCCTGAATGAGGGGTTAATTCTTATAATTGAAGGGAATTGTAAGAATAAGGCCATTGTAAATAATCCTTATTTGGGAAAATATAAGGACCTTAGGAGTAATAAGAAAGAAATAGTTAAAGGGAATGAAAAAGCTAAATTCAAACTCCCAAGCATCAATAACTAGACTGCTGATGAGGAAACAGAGTGGGAAAGTTTTGAAAACACTAGGGAGGAGAGTTTGGAGGGAGATGGAGGAATAGAAAGTGGGCATTCAAGTTCCAGTGAGGAAGAAGAAGCGTAAGATAATAATGAGAAAGGAGTCACTATAGAGGAAAAGTCTGAAAATAGCAACCATGAGTCTAAGGAAAACCAGCAAGTGTTTGAGGAAATGGATAAAGATCTAGATGACCCTACAGTGGACCCTGATTCAAATAATGAGAAGGAAAATCTAGTTTAGGTTGCTAACCAAATATTGGAAATGGGAGCTCAAGTAAAGGAAGATAGTAACAAAAATGTAAGCCCTGCTGAAATAAAGGAATGGAAATGAATGGAAATAGAGGATTATATTGAAGAAGGTGGAAGCAATCCTAAAAAGAACATAGAAGATTGGAGTGACAAAAGGTAGAATGATGAACCTACTAGAATGGCCAATTGTAAAGCTGATGCTACACTTCAATTCGATTTATGCACATATAAGGAGATTATGGAAATTAATAGGAAAATGGAAATAATGGAGGGTAAATAGGAGGTAGTTTGGAACAAAGTCAATAACATGGAAAAGTAGATGAGGGATATTCCCATAAAACTCAAAGAGTATGAGAACAACCTAAGGGAACTCATAAAGGAAAGTAGAATAAAGATGGAGGAGGTAACCTCTAGCATTTGTGCTACTGCGGTAAACATTGGCAAAAGAATAAATGAGGAAATCAAAACTTTGGAGGGGCCTAGCAAGAGAATTAGACAAAGCTCAAGAAAGAAAGCAATGTAAGAGGGATATACGTAGGTGACTGCTACCATCTAGGACACTGTTGTGAAAGGTAAGGAAGCAATGAAGATGATATTGGAACTAGAAGAATAGTTCCTGGTTCTTTTAGTTGGTTCTACTAGTTGGTTATGTTTTCTGGTCTTGGTACCTAGTTTTTTGAACTCTTACTATGGAGTTTACAGGTCTCTGTAAAACCTGGGGGATATCTTTGGTTGTTTGTTTGGTAGATTCTAGTCTTTGTATGTTGGTTTTGTTACTTCGGTGAAGTAGGATTTTGGCTTGCCTATGGATGCTTCTATTTTATCTTTCTCCTTTTGTTAAGGGTTTTGGGGTTCCTTCAAAACTTATTTTTACCTTAATCTAAAACATTTAGGCAATTAACAATGGTTTGGGACTTTTCTTCAATTTGGAGTTATTTTTTAATCAATTTAACTACCAAAAGCATAGTTAGTTTGGACACCTAAGGTTCTAGGATAGGCTATAAAAAGGTCCCCATTTAAAACCCTTATGACTCCCCCTCCCCTAGGATTAATTGTCACCATCAAAGCTAAGATTAAGATAGGAGGAAGGAGGGATAATCTATTTGACCATAGTTTGGTCAACCTTTTACTTTTGTTATTGAATTTGGATAATTATATTCTAATTTGTGAGAAGCCAAGAAATATTATAGGCAAGAGGGTCCTTAAATTTGGATACGAATGTAAGATAGTTCTCCTTGATGGCCAAAAGTATTCTCTAGGATGTGGAAGGAGGACAAAGGGATTTATTATCAAAGATGTAGGAATTCATGCATTTCCAAATACCTCAAATATTATGAGGTGAGGAGATGGACCATAATAAGAAAAGGGGAGGGAAATCCCAAGGAGGTTTCCATTAGATGATCAAGTCATAGATAAAGTAGGGGCATGCCTAGGAG
The DNA here is from genome assembly GCA_037957365.1 of Torreya grandis. NCBI lineage: Eukaryota > Viridiplantae > Streptophyta > Pinopsida > Cupressales > Taxaceae > Torreya > Torreya grandis. The sequence continues at coordinate 686,495 of JARHVA010006302.1, forward strand.
AAACTAAAATTCAAAAGGAAAAAAAATAGAATAACAGAGGTGAAGGGGAAAAATAGGAATAAATGAGCAGATGTTTTAGCCTCCTCTTTAAAGAGGACACACCTATTAGGGATAGGTAGTCCCCTTATATCAAGGTTATCCATAGTAAGGATTTTGTTTTTGGGTAAAAATACAAAAATAATGTTAACCTTGGGTGTGAGATTCTTAATATAGAGGATATACTAGTCTTCAACAAGATCCTCAACCTCCATATTAGATAGGTACCTAATTTGAATGTGAATTCTCCACTTGGTTCCTCCATCTAAACAAGTGTTTCTTCTTTGGAGAAGTGATTGGTATGAAATAACTAGATTTGATGGTAGAGGGTTAAGATCAAATGAGATTCCTAAGGGCTGATCCTTTCCTTGTGAATATATTTCAATTTTTTGAGCCATTCTCCTCCATAGTAATTATTAAACTTAGACAAATCAATAATTTAAAGTGGATTCTTAGGGTGTTCCCTAGAGGGGGTGAAGTAATGGGGAGCTAGTGTAGCCAAGAATCATCCCAAAAATGGAAATGGTCTCCTCTACCCATGTTTCACTTGATACCTTTCTTTAGGATATATTTTCTATTAATGAGAGATTTCTAGAAGGTTGAGCCATTAATAGAGCCCTCTTCTAAGAAGAGGATAGTACCTTCCCTCGAATCCATATATTTTGATATTATTATTCAAGTGCACTAATTATCCTCTTTTATAATATTCTAACCTTATATTTTTGAGAGCATTTAATACTTTACAAAAATGATAAATGAAATTAATTAGAATATTATAATTCACATAGATATAAAACTAGATACATTGCATACATGAAGAAAATACTTAGAAGAAGAATTTTTTTTAACATTTTATTTCCTAGATTACTCAAAGAAGAAGGAAGAATCTATACATAAAATTGATCATACAAAGGTGGAAAGTATAAATTATAAGAGGAAAAAAGGTATCTTCATGCAATTATAAGATAAGGACATCAAGTCCTTAATATGGTAAAATAGAAACCATGGTGAAAATGACCAAAAAATTAGGTATGCAAACATACCCATAACTTTTTAATTCAAAAATTGCATATTATCCTCCTAATATATGGTAATACCAAATCCTAGAACCTAATGAATAAAATTCCCAACTAAAATTCTAACTATACACATAAAAATTATCAATCTTAGGCTAAATCATATTATTTTTAAGGTCAAGCATGGGAAAACAACTTCAAAATATGTAGTGGTAATTTTTTTCAAACCATGGAAACAAAAATGGAGTTTAAATTTACCTTGGCCTAATTAAAATATTGGTTTACCAAAATTTTCTTATAAAAATAGCAATGTTAATGCTTAATAACCAAAATGAACAACCTCCACACCCACCAAAACTACCTACCCAACCTATAATGGTATGCCACCAAAATTTGAACAATGTGATATCTTTGGTATGATGTACAATGATGATAAATTAATTTCCTGATTTCCACTCATAATGGTATCTCTCTAACATTTTAATACTTTTTCGTTAGTAAGACTCCCTTGAGCCTCTCAAACCCCCTTTTTAACTTGAATTTTGCAGCTTATTTAACCTTGTTTTCAAAACCTTATATAGAGGATGAAACCACCCCTACTCCTGATGGAATAAATAAAAAACTAGAACCTCATATAAAAATTACCAAAAACATTATGAAAATCCAAAAATAGATCAATAACCAAGGCCTTGTACCAATGAGCATGACATGAGTATTTCTAAAACCTTGAATCTAACAAAATAACAAGTCCTACCACATGCCAATTTCAACACAAGCCCTTAAAATTATACATTATTATACCTATAATCTTATATTAACTCCTTTAGCATTCATACCTCCATAGACTAGTTATTTTTCCATATTTAGAGCACTAGGTCCAATTATCAACACCCACTCATATATTAGTGTCAAGCTTAGAATTGAGGATTTATATTTCACATGTCCCTAATCTCATTATAAATGATATCAATGCCCTAGATGAGAAATATAATATCCTAAATAAAATAATCATCATCCTTATCCAAAATGGATGTGATTAATGCAATGTAATCTAGGCCTACATTCTCATCTCCATCCCCTTTCCTCTCCTCATGTTTAGCTTCATCATTTATCATTCAATTCTGTGTATGTAATTTATATGGAATAACCATTTTAATAGATTAAAACACATTCCTCAATTCATTTAACAAATCCATTCTAAATTTTACATTCCTAACTTTGATTGGGACCTTCACCTACTAGTAATCATAAATTTTAAGGGACCTTAGAGTTATATTTCCATTAAGTTGAGTTCTCTTATTAATTAACATGACACAACAAAACTATTTTGGTTCCATCACAACCATCCCTTACCACTCATTATTCCAAATCCAAATCCACAAAAAAAATAACCCAATCCTTGGTTTCAACATTCATATATCCATTATGTCAGATGTCTTAGCCAGATCTTGAGAAGTTGAGTTCATAGTCTAGTGTGTGTTATTCACATGCATAAAATCTAGTGAACTTGACGTGAATGACTTTCATATTTTATATTTCCTTTTTCTTCTCCTTATTATTTTTCCCTTTTCCCTTTTCCTCCTTCCTTATATTTACTCTATAGTTATCTATATACCCTCAAAATATGGCTGGATAAGACATATATGGATAACTTGGCATGCATGGATATATAAAGAGCCAACTTAATTGTAGTTAGGATTCATTGGTAAGTTAGATAAAACTTAATTTTAAAACCAATGTAGATTATCATTCTTAGGATTATTTTCATCCCAATGATCAAACCAAGAGTGGAGTCCATATTTAAGAGGTGTAGTATGTATCTAAAACCACTAGTAATCATCCTAACTCCAATACTATGATTATCATTAGAGGGATTGAAACCAATCCTCATATGGATAATAGACCATAAATTATCCAAAAAAACCCATATGTGGAAATATATTATAGATATGACCAATATATAGGCAGGATCCATTATTTAGAGGATGAGATTAGCCATATGTAAGTGGTTACACATTCCTCTAGTGGACATCAAAATTAATCTAACCTACTAGTGCAAACATTAACCACTACCTATGAGGTTTCCACTCTGAATCAATCCCTTCACAATAGCTAATACCTCAACTATTCCCCTCTTATATATGAGGCTCCTTGATTTGGCACTACCATTAGATTGATTCAACTCATAAATATCTTTCATGCATGATTTGAGAACAACAAACAATCTATGAATCAAGGAGTGAACCCCAATCCACCTACCTAGGTGCATTAATCTTATGTTCCATCCAAAAAATGGTTTATCAACCATTGTAACAACAAGCATACATTCTCCCATTGTAAACATAAAATATTCCCCCACCAACATATACATGTAACCAAACACTTAGGGACATCCTTACCCATGGAGTCCTTAACCTAGACACTTCCAAAATTTATTAATCTTACCAAAATCCTACCCAATACTAAATTAGAGGTATAATAACTTACACTCCACCCATGAAAACTATTATGGTGACCCATAATCCACCACTCTCCACCCTTCTATGTTACATGCCTCCCATGTGCACTCCTCCTCCATAGACTATCCATGTGACACCTTACATCCCCATAAGCTATGTGAAAACCATGTATGACCCTCCAAAATAAATAACTAACCATTATAAATCTAAAAATATCCCTCCTTAAGTCCATATGTTCTCCAAGTCCACTAAACTTGATAATTATTTTATGGATTATGTTGCTTCACTCTATCAAGTTTCTTCCATTCCTCCTAGTGGTTATCCAAGAAACTAGTATGTGATCCCACACTTCCAGTGTATTTCTCCATGTCAAAAACCAATTTTAACAAGGCTGTGATGTTGGCATAAAATTTTAAGTATTTTTTATAGATATATGTATGTTAAATAAGTTAACTTTAGTTATATTATTCTATCACAAGGGTTAATATTGAGTTAATTATTTAATATTCACTTTAAAAACAATTAGTGCCCATATTTGTAATAAATTATACACAATACATATAACATAGGGATTTCATACTCTAAATCCTTTATTTTATAAATATTAATATAACCATCAAATACAATATTTTATATACTCTTTATTCTACATTAGTGATACTATTACATAAGTTACATTACTTAATAGCCTTTACAAAATTCTTTGCACGCACCTTTATTTTTATGTATCTCTCTATCTATTTAAAATTTTATGATATAAACACCAAAATAATGTAACAATAATCAATGGTCATGTTTATGTGAGTCATTTCATTTATTTAGTCCTATCATCCCTTTTCTCTGCAAAGCCTTCTTTCTTACCACATATCCATTCAGTAGTGTCCTATGTTCTATTGGGATAGAAGTGTGTTATTCTACTATGGTAATGAAATCAATACTACAATACCTATGGTTTGGTTAGATGAATGATAGAGAATCCTACCAACATTTCCCTAGCTTTTATATTTTTGTCTCATCCTAGAGACAACTCTATTTGTTGATAGGTATCAATGTTTTTATCATAATATGCTTAAGTACAAGAAATTTTTTGGAACTACTATAATACATGGCTTAAAGATCATGGAGTAGGTTACCCTTATTTGGGTAAATGTTACTAATATATATATATATATATATATATATATATATATATATATATATATATATATATATTTGGTAAAAATTCACCCAATCCATGATGAAATTATTCACATCTACAATCATATTTTCAAGTGTCACATTTTCATTAGTTGTCAGCATAATATCATTTGAAATAGGTGTTTTATCTAGTGAAGATAAGTAATTAGTATGTATCTTTAGGTGGACCTCCACAATCTCCATTTGACTATTCAAGAACTCACCATAGTCCTTCATTTCCTCATATATAGTTATCCACTGTTATTGATTCACATTTTTGCTCTTTTAATAGTGGAGGATATGCGTTGAGATTCAAAACTAGTTGAAGTTATTTTCAACTAATTTTATCCTTACTCCAACATAGCTTTATTTTCTAAAGTCCATAATGGCCAACTAAGTGACTAAGAAAAAAAGGTAGTATCATTCTCCAATTTCTCATTCATCTTATGTACTTGCTCTTTTCATGTTATTATATTTACTTGGTTTTCCCCATTAAGTAGACTTAATAGCTCCTCTTTTTATTCATCCTAATCCTCCATTTTGATGTGGGATATATCCCCTTAATATCTATAATGATTTATGAAATTCTCCACTATTTATACCAATTTTTGTTTAATTGGTAGAGTGGTGTCTAGATTAAACTATGGTGTGGCCACGGTTAGATAGATAAACATTTCTTAATTGCCTCCTCCAAAGTAACACACCACATAATCCAATCTCCTTGGGTGTTTTGAATTAGTGTATACCACACCATTTATTTTTCAATAGGATCTAAGTGATATTGTGTTACCTCAATTTTTCCTTCTTCATCTTGTTGAAGAAAACTATATGGCATTAGAATGTTAGATATCTTTTATTTATGTATAGCTAATTCTACTTTTATCTGAGATAGCAAATCCATAAGAATTTTAGGAACTCCTTTATTTCGCCCCAATACGCCCAAACTAATTGTTTCATTTTCCTAGGTGCTTTACTATATTATTTGTCTCATCTCCTTTTCCTTCTCCTTCTCCTATGGAACCATTGTTTATTCTAAGTGTTTATGCTTGTCTAGTTCCTATTTTTGTTGCTTTTCTTCCTTATTATTTTGTATTTCTACCAAATTTTTATTATTTTCTTACTCCAATCTCTTTTTATTTTCTTCTTCCTTTGTTTTCATTAATTTCTCTTATTTTTCCTTCACATGTTCCTTTTTCCTAACTTTTTTTCTTTAGAAATATTTTTTCTATTTTTCTTCCTCAATTTTACTTTCCTCTTACTCTTGCTTTTTATTTTCTTCATCAATTCTATATGCCTCAAGTTTATCATCTTCTAGTTTT